>CAUYPO010006191.1:0-19247 GCA_963574435.1 Cheirogaleus major | reverse complement strand
TGCTAATCCTTCCCTCTCTAGTTTTTGAGTTTCTTGTTTGCTTGTTTGTTTGTTTTGTTTTTCAGGCAAGGTTTTGCTCTGTTGGTCAGGCTAGAGGGCAGTTGCAGTGGTGTCATCATAGCTCACTGCAACTTCAAACTCTTGGACACTGTTGATCCTCCACCTTAGCCTCCTGAGTAGCTGGGACTATAGGCACATGCCACAACACTCAGCTAATTTTTCCATTTTTTTGTAGAGGTAGAGTCTCACTATGTTGCTCAGGCTGTTCTTGAACTCCTGGCCTCAAGCAATCCTTCTGCTTTGGCCTCCCAAAGTGATGGAATTATAGGCATAAGCCACCAGGTCAGGCCCCTCTCTAATTTTTTTGGTGGCCTCCACCCAGCTCCCTGGAGCTCCTTGACCAAAACATGTCTTCTGTTGCAAATTTGAAGCTCATACAGTTTAAAGATTATTGGCCTCAAGGATTATGGCATTAAGGATTAAGGTTTATGGCCATCTGATCATACAGCCAGCAGTCAGCTTTTCTCAGATCCTGGAGATGAGGTCATATTATGTTCTACCAACTTAAGAAGGCAATATTCTTAAGAAGCAAGTAGCAAAAGTTTTCTCAGCCTTTGTTTTTTTGTTTGTTTGTTTGTTTAAATCAGGGGGAGTTCCACACCAGTCTTCAGCCTGATTCCTGTTGCCACTTTATATAGAGTAATTTTAATTACCATTACCTCATATGAGCCAATTCCAAATGTCATTGCTTGCTTCCTGCCCCAGAATCAGGCTGAGAGCTTTGTGCCATACACTATTGACTGCCTTGCTTTCCTGGTTGATGTACCTAATCCATGTATGTGCTTGTCTTCTTTTGAACCTGCTTATATAATTTTATTTATTTATTCATACTTTACATGTCACTGTTCTTATTTGAAGCAGTGAGGGGTATACAAAGCATGCACTTAGTAATATTATCTTGATGTCTCCTTGAGGTTTGCTTGTTTAAATATAACTTCCTAATTGCTTTAAAAATTCCTTGAGGCCAACTGAGTTACTTTCTTTGTTGGGATGTCAGCAAGATGGCAGGATAAGACTTTATAGCACTTGTCCCTCCACAGAAACATTAATTTGAACAACTATCCATGCATGAAAATACCTTAACAAGAGAGAAAAAAAAGATGAGATTATAGCAAGTGGGTGTAGCACAGAAGTAAGACAAGACACATTGAAGATAGAAGAAAGGACAGTTTATATTACCCATGTCACCCCTCCCTAAACCTCAGGCAGCAAAGCATGGAGAAAGACACCATCTGTATGGAGGAAGGAGAGGGGAGTAAGCACTAGATTTTGCTCAAATCCCAACACTTCCCCAGTGCTGGGCAGGCCCACATAAACCCAGACTCTAAACTGATACTCAAGGACTGAGCCTCCAGGCCTGCCCTGATGCCAGGCCAGATCCTGCAGCCCCATGCTCCAGGCCAGCCTGGTGAACTTGGTCACCTGCTCCAGGGCTAGGCCAGGCCTGATGGCCCCCAGCACGACTGATCTCAATGGTCCTGGGATTCAGGCCACCTCAGCAGCAGGCCAGTCCAGAGCCAGTTTGGCCCATGCAGTCCTAGACTTCAAGCCTGTCCCAGTGCCAGGTCAACACCCATGGCCTCAGGTATCAGGCCTGCCCAGTGTTAAGCCTATTCCTGCAGCCATGCCATCCAGGCTGGTCCCTGCAGCCCCACACTCCAGCAGACCCAAGATCCTGGCCTATTCCAGTAAAACCCAGCCTCCTGGGCAGACACCATGGCTTCAAGCACCAGGCCAGTAGTCATGATCCCAGGTTTTAGACCAGCCCCTGTGGACCCAAGCTCTATGCCTGCTCCAGCTTCAAGCCAGCCCCAGGCTCCATGCTGGTCTCCATGACCCTAGGCCTGCTCTAGCCCATGCTTATGGATTAGAAAATCAATATTGTTAAAATGACCATACTGCCTAAAGTGATCTACAGATTGAATGCAATTTCTATCAAAATATCAACACCATTTTTCACAGAATTAGAACAAAATTCTAAAATTCATATGAAACCAAAAAAAGCCCGAGTAGCCAAAGCAATCCTAAGCGAAAAGAACAAAATTGGAGGCATCACATTACCTGACTTCAAATTATATTACAAGGCTATAATAACCCAAACAGCATGTTACTGGCATGAAACTAGACATATAGATCAATGGGACAGAATAGAGAACACAGAAATAAAACTATATATGTATACAGCCAACCAATCTTTGACAAAGCAGAAAAAACATACACTGAGGAAAGGATATACTCAATAAATGGTGCTGGGAAAATTGGATAGCAATATGCAGAAGAATAAAACTAGATCCCTACCTGTCACCATATACAAAAATTAACTCAAGATAGATTAGAGACTTAAATGTAATACCTGAAACAACAAAAATTCTAGAAGAAAACCTAGAAAAAACTCTTCTGGATATTGGCCTAGGCAAAGAATTTATGACTAAGATCCCCAAAACAAATTCAATGCAAAACAAAAATAGACAAATAGAACTTAATTAAACTAAAAAGCTTTCATGCAACAAAAGAAATAATCAAAAGAGTAAATATACAACCTATAGAATGGGAAAAAATATTTGCAAACTATGTGTCCAACAAAGGACTAATATCCAGAATCTACAAGGGACTCAAACAACTCAGCAAGACAAAAACAAGCAGCCCTACTAAAAAGTGGGCAAATGACATGAACAGGCATTTTTCAAAAGAAGATATACAAATGATGAACAAACATGTGGAAAAATGCTCAACATCACTAATCATCAGGGAAATGCAAATAAAAACTACAATAAGATACCATCTTGCTCCAATTAGAATGACTATTATTAAAAAGTCAAAAAAAAATAGATGTTGGTACAAACGCAATGAAAAGGGAATGCTTATATTTTGTTGATGGGGATGTAAATTAGTATAACCTCTATGGGGAACAATATAGAGATCTCTCAAAGAACTAAGGGTAGATGTACCCTTTGATCCTGAAATTCCACTACTGAGTATCTACCCAGAAGAAAAGAAATCATTTTATCAGAAGTATACCTGCACTGGTATGTATAGCACAGCCCAAATCACAATTGCAAAGATACAGAATCACTCAGCGCCAATCAACTAATGAGTGGCTAAAGAAAAGATGATATATATATATATATACACACACACACACAAACACACACACATCATGGAGTACTACTCAGCAATAGGAAAGAATGAAATAGTGCCTTTTGCAGCAACTTGGATGGACTTAGAGACCATTATCTTAAGTGAAGTTATTCAGGAACAGAAAAATAAATGCCCCACATTCTCACTTGTAAGTAGGAGCTAAACAATGGCTACACAAGAGCACACAGAGTAGTAAAATGGACACTGGAGACCCAAAAGGGTGGAGTGTGGTGCAGGAGTGAGATGAAAAATTACATATGGGTACAATGTACACTACTTGGTTGATGGGTATCCCGAAAGCCCAGACTCCACTACTGTACAATATATACATGTAATGGAATTCAACTTGTACCCCCTAAATCTATTTTTAAAAATGCTAAAAGGAGTTCTTCAAGCTGAAAGAGAAGGATGCTAATTAGTGACAAGAAATCTTTTTAAGTATAAAACTCATTGTTAAAAATAAGTATTAATGCACAGTCAAATTCAGAATACTCTAATACTGTAATGGTGGTGTGTAAATCACATATCTTTAGTATGAAGGTTAAAAGACAAAACTATTTAAAAAATAATAATGCAATAATTTGTTAAGGGATATGCAACATAAAAATATGTAAATTGTAACATTAAAGCCATAAAATGGAGAGTGGAGTAAAAGTATACTATTATTTTATGTAATCAAAGTTGTTATCAGCTTAAAAATAGTCTGTTATAACTATAAGATGTTTTATGCAAACTTCATGGTAACCACAAAGAAAAAACCTGTAGTAGATACACAAAAAATAAAAAGTAAAAAATCAAAGCCTCCTCCTAGAGAAAATCATCCAATCACAAAGAAAGAGAGAAAGAAAGAAACAAAAGAAATACAAAACAACCAGAAAATAATTAAGGAAATGACAGTAGCAAGTCCTTACCTATAAATAATTACTTTGAATGTAAATAGATCAAATTCTCTCATCAAAAGACATAGGCTGAATGGACGAAAAACAAGAACCAAATATGTGCTGCCACTTCACCTTTAAGAACACATATAGACTGACAATGAAGGAATGGACAAAGATATTCCATGCAAATTGAAACCAAAAGAGAGCAGGAGTAGCCATGCTTGTATCAAATAAAATAGACTTTAAGTCAAAAACACTTTCTTTGTGCTTTCTTAAGCTTTAGAGCAGCCCTGTCCAAGAGAAATATAATGCAAGCTATGTATGTACTTTTAAATGTTCCAGTAGCTACACCAAAAATATAAAAGAAAACAGGTAAAATTAACTTTAATAATATATTTTATTTAACCCAATGTATTCAACACATTATCACTTAAAATGTAATTAGTATGAAAATCATTAATATTTTAAGTTCCTTTTTTCATACTAAGTCTTTGAAATTTGATGTGCATTCTATGCTTAGATCACATCTCAATTCAGAGTAGACACGCTTCAAACGCTTCAATAGCCACATGTGGACTAGTGGTTTTCATATGAGATTATGCAGATTTAGAGTGTTTACAAAATGATAGTAACTTTAATCACCACCACCACCTTTAATTTTATTGGACTTTTTTGTTCCAAAAATTTTATTAAATAATTAAGACACACAGAGAAAAATTCAGATAGCCTCAAAAACTGTATTTTCGCTATGTTATACTTATAATTAGAATGTTAACATATTTGGAAAGCTCACCTTAACTTTTTTTTTTACTTGAGGAAAAATTATGAAAAGTCTTGTGTACAAATTTACAGTAGAAACAAGACCATTTATATTACCAACTCTGAAAAACTGGTTTCTGAAAAATCAAGTTTTAGTTTTTTCCCAAGTGACATGAAATAAGAATATATAAGATTTGAAATGATCATTACATTAATTACTTAACAAATTAGTTAAGGATTTAAACTGTATTTACTAGCATAAAACATTTGAAGTTGCTGGAAGAGGTTAGAAGGGAGTCAGAAGTATAAAATATGATGGGGTTTTATGGGTTTGGATGAAATTATTTTCAGTTAAGGTTAATTTTCAACTCCTCCTAAACAAAGGATATTTGGTTTTACTGAGTGTTCTAATTATGATTTTGATAGATTGTTTACACCTGACATCCCAGGTATCTCAGGCAGCCAGGTAGGTCTATTTGGATGCAAGAATTCTTTGTGGTCTATGTGTGTATTAACAAATTTTGCTACTTCTGGGGAAAGTTGTCCTTTCAAAGTACATAGTTCCATTATTAAATCACTTGTTTTCTAAAGCATGGGACCCCTTCTTGCAAGATCTCTAAATCATACTACTTTACAAAACTGCTTATTTATACAGCTTATAAACATTGTTAGTTCATCAACCTCCTGATTTTATGGCCAATCTTTATATAGGCTAATTTGTCACATCTTTTGAAACCCGTTTGTTCATCAGCAGTGGTTTTCCCCGGTAATTCCCAATCATGTCATATTTAATGAAAACAATACCAGTAATCACAGAGGTACGTAGCCCTTTCCTCATGGGATTCTCCAAATCATTTCCAGATTGGTGGGGGTCAGTTTTCAAAACCTCCTTGTGAAGAAAGAAGGGGAGGGGATGCATTTCCAATCAAGGTAAGGAGAAGTGAGGCTCACAGGATCAAATCATTACCTTGTGTCCTTCAGTCCATCTGTGCTGTAACATTTCCACTGTAACTGTTTTCCAACAAGCTGAGATACACCTATTTGGCTGGGACTCACGCTGGCTGAGGAACCGTCCTGTTGTCATCACAGCTGGCCGTGACAGGTTCCAGGGATGTAGAAATTGTTCTTGACATGATGGGAAGCATTTTTATGTCCTGTTAGCAGAAATGAATCATTTCCTTGTAAACAAATAGCACTCTCCCCCTACCTCGTTCTTGCTCTCTCGTTCCACGGTTTATTTTTCTCTAGCACACTTATCACTACATAGCATGTTATATATTTGTGAATTTTGTCTCTATCCAACAGCATGTAACCTTCCAGGAAAGCCTGAGCCTTGTCTGTTTTATTCACAGGTGTGTTTCCAGCCCCAGGCACTTCATAGGCGCTCAGTATTATTGCATGAAAGGAATGAATTTACATACTAGGACCATACCTTTCTTCAGAACCTATATGAAATTCACCACTCTGTAAGATCTTGAACAAGTTGCTTAACATCTCTGGTTTTCAGGTTTCTCAGGTGTGAAATAGAGTAGTAATACGTACCTTATGGGTTGGTGAAGGATTCAGGCGTCCTCAAACTATGGCCCGCGGGCCACATGCGGGTGTTTTTGCCCGTTTGTTTTTTTACTTCAAAATAAGATATGTGTGGTGTGCATAGGAATTTGTTCATAGTTTTTTTTTTAAACTATAGTCTGGCCCTCCAATGGTCTGAGGGACAATGAACTGGCCCCCTGTTTAAAAAGTTTGAGGACCCTTGGATTAGATGATGTTAAATGCTCAGCCAAGCATAGGACCTGGCTTATATTAACCACTCAGAAAAGGGTGGCTATTTGAAAAAACACATTACCATTCCAGTGGTTCCTCACCTGAAAAGTTAGACTTCAGAACTCTCTCTTCAACCACAGAGGTTTAAGTGTCAGGGCTAAGTCACATTCCTTCACTGGCTGGGTGACGACCTGGGCATGGTCTTAGGGTCCAGCGGGCCGTGCTTAGAGGATTTCCAGAAAACCTAAACCAGTCTTTAAGAATACCTTGTTCACACATAGACCAATGGGGACAGTTTCTTTAGATGGTGGGGGAGGGTGTGATACCACACAGCGTGTGGCTTTCCATAAACAAAAGGGAAAAACACTGGTTCAACCCCTTTGGGGGGGGGTTGGGGGTGTCAAGTTGGCTTTGCTGAATGGTGTCCTTCCCTTATTTGGACAGGGTGGCAAGTTGGGGGGCTACGGTTGCTCTCCTAGACCCCTGATTACCAGCAGTGGCAACAGCTGCGTCACCCAGCTCCTGGCCCCAGCTCCTGGATTTCTGAAGAAGGGAGACCAGGTCATTCTTGCTTCTCCTCCCCAGGATTCTGGAGGAAGCAAACTTCTGAAAGTGAGTGAGTGGTCAGTGCAGAATCTTACCAGCGTTTTGGAGCACAGAAGGAATATCTTAGCAATTATTTTAAATAAATGGAATTTTAAAAATGCAATACTAAAGTGATAAGCATTCCTCACACCTCAAGGAGTGGGTGGGTGGGTACAGGCAGGAGGGCTTCAGATGAGTTAATGATACAATATCATAAACCAGGCAAAGACATGAAAGCCTCTTTGAAGTTGTTTGCATTTTTATACATGTGAGACATTGTTATCGTTACTAATACTCAGGTGTATTTTTCAGATTAAGGAAAGGGAGGTAAAAGGATTTCAGAGACAGGGTGTGCACTTAATGCTTTCTATTCAAACACTTATGTGCACGCACACTGCCTTTACAAGGCGAGTATGCACTCACTTCTCCCCTCTAGACTCCTGGACAGAGGGTTGTGCTGGAGCCCTGACCCCACAAACTGTGCCATTCCCAACTCTGGCCTTTGTGACCCTCCACGCAGGAATGCTAGGAATGCCCTCCCTCCCCTTCCCTGCTCTGTAGGCTCTCCCACCTACCCACATCCTGATCAATCATCTGGGCTCCCATCGTAGCACCTGGAGAATCCTCCCCTAGGCATTTCACAGTGACCTATGTTCCACTTTCTTTAAACTTCTGAGGCATGTTTGTGCTATCCTGTTTTTATAGTTGGAAGTTTGCATTTGTAACTAACTAGAAGAGTAGAGTAAACCAATTCCCCTCACCGCACCTTCCCTCATTGCACCCCACCACTGGCCCCAACAAGGTAACAGGTGCATGCGGTTCTTACACAGAAAGGTTACAAGTCCTAGTACTCCTTCTTCCTCTAATGGAAAGAAAGTCTCTGAGATGCCTCTCTAGGAAAGTGATGGACCCAACAGACAAACGCAACCTTTGAAAGCTTCTGCAGGGCTTTGTGTAACCATCAACAGCTTGGTCCTGACTCATGCTGGTTTCTTTACCAGGGCTCTGGGGTCCACGGGATAACCTGGAGTCCCTTGGAGAGTGAGCAGAGTTGGGGGGTGGGGAGTTAGGTGGGCAGGTGACACTGACACCTTTTAGTATATTATTATAAACACGAATTCCATAGAAGAGAATTATACTGTATTAGCATGGAATAAATTATACTGCATTCAGAAAATGTGCTTATTCCTTGATATTGAAATAGACCACACAATTTCAAAAAGTGATGCTTATTTTTCGAAGGTGTGTGTGTGTGCGTGCATGCATTTGATTCCACAGTTGTCTGTGGAACAACGAGCAAGTCCCTCTTTTGCAGCTCATGCTGGGAGACCCCAAGGAGACTGCACTTCAAAGCCCTTCCTGGATCCCACTCAGACCCAGCATTCACTGAGCACTTAACTTACTCTGTGCCAAGTAGTGTCCTACGTAGACGCATCGGTTTCCACCATCCAGGGGTCCCAGCCTGTCTGGAGGCGAGAGAACTCGATAAAGGCTAAGCCACAGGGATGTACCCTGTGGGGAAGGGCCACGTGGGGGCCGAAAGTTCCAATTTAGATGAACAAGATGATTGCAGTACTGATGGGAAAAGCTAACTATAGAAAAACATTCTCTTTTCTGGACTATGAACAATTTCCTGTAACTATTTTATTGAGAAATCTAATCTCATGAGGGTTTTTGTTTTTTGTTGCTATCCTGACTAATTCGTTTTTTTTTTTTTTCACCATTATTGAGATTGTTGAGTTTAGCTGAAGAGCATGAAGATCCACAAAGATGCAAAGAGAAGACTCAGCTCTCAACTACACGGGACCTGCTTGAGAGAAACTCGGTGTAGACAGGGCCACATCACTTCTGTTCTTCCCCAAACCCTTTCAGTGCTCAGATACCCCTATACACACACATACACACGCACCACACACACACACCATACACATACACACACCCCCACATGCACCAGCGGCGGGCGGGTGTGCGGGTGTGCGGGTGTGCGGGTGCGCACTGCTGGAGCCAGGCCTCCTACCGGCAGGTCCGGGCCCGCGCTCTATGCTCGGCAGCCTGCTCCCATCCTCTGGTCGAGCTGCTTGCACGATCCTGATTGGGCACTTTTTGAATCCCACTGCTCTTGATTGGATGTTATAGCTTGTTCCTGATTGGATGTTATAGCTCGTTGCTGATTGGCTGTTAATGCTTGTTGCTGATTGGCTGTTAATGCTTGATGCTGATTGGATGCTTTTGGAGTCCTACCAAAGGTATAAAAGCAGGAGGAGAACAGGGAAGGGGGGTGAGAAGATCAGAAGTCAGTGGAGCATGCTGACAGAATAAAGGCCGTTCTCCACTCTCCAGGTGCTGCTGGGTTATTTCCAGTGTCAAGAGCTGTTGCGAGAGCTGTTAACACTTGCCGGAACATGTCCACTTTTCTCTGTTGTCCCCCCTTTGCAGGAATTTGGGTGATCGGGTCCCTCTGTTCCACATAAAGTCTCATCTACCCATTTCTTTTCTTATCTCCTAAAGAGATGTTAACATATCATTCAGTTAGTCTTTTCAACTTTTTACTTTTTTATTCCTGACATTTTGTTAGATTCATTAGGCTTGTGTTAAACACACCATATTCAACCAAGTCTAAAGAGCTGTCACAGTGAGTCCTTGAAGCCAGAAATGGTCACAGTTTGCCGTCCATGGAGTTGCTGGGGGACATGTTTCAGAACAGGACAAAGAACAGGGATGCACTGTTTCTCTTCTCTTTAGTAAACTTAACCCCTTGCCACCTGACAGCAAGTGAAACAAATGACATCAATTGACTCTACCCTTTTCTGCTTGCCAGAGTCCTCTCTGTGGCTGACTTCACCGTCCCCTCTTGGGCTGCTGACAATGAAAGGATCTATTGTTTCACATGCCTGGACTGACCTGTGCACACGGGGCTCGGAGTCATTCTGGGTGCCAGTCTGCAAATCTGAGTCATTCCTGATTCATTAGAGGAGACTTTGTGTCACTTCATCTTTAGGCACCAGACTTTGAATTCCTTTTTTTTTTTTTTGTGACAACTAGAGCAGAGACAAGGAGAAAGTAAGGGCTGATACTGTGATGCCACCCCAAGCTGAGTTGTGTCCCAGAGGATGTATTAGATGTTCTTTCTGTAACGAATAGCCTTTTAATTAAGAGTAGCACCTCCCTCTAGAGTGGATAGGAGCCCACGCTGGAGCCAATTGCTAGATTTGAATTCTGGCTCCCCCCTTATTAGCCTCATGGTCTTGGGCAAGATACTTAATCTCTTGTGCCTCAGTTTCCTCATCTTTGAAATGGGAATACAATAGTAACTGGCTCCTAGGGTAAATTGTGAAAATAAAATTAAAACGATGCCTCATATACTTTAAATGTCACAGGAGTGTTTGCCATGACTATTGCTGTTGTTATCTCAAATGACAGGATGTTGGGAGTGTTACTTTGGTTTTCAAGAAACCCACTGGAGGAAAAACAAAGCCGAATGGTCTGGAGTCACAGCTGCTGAACAAATACAAGATGTGGAGCTAATTCCTTAGCAACCAAGCCTCAAATGACATACGAGGGTGTCCTCTGAAGATCTACCGTATTCCTTTCCATGTTAGTCATCCGTGTTTCCAAGGTAGAAGTTCACGTTTGCTGAGCAAATCCCTGCACTGCACTCCACACCTGCCTAGAGTGAGTCCTGAGTCTCCTCGTGGGTCCACGTGACGTCCTCAGATTTCCCCTTTCCTTCTCTTCAGGAAATCCCCTTTCTTGTCTGATTCATTTTCCAGAAATAGCTGCGATACGCCCGGAAGGGCATGACTAGCTCTGGATTTGGACGGGAAGCTTTTGTGAGAAGTGGGACACTTGGCTGCGGCTGACGTGCGACCTTGAACCCTTCCCACAGCGGAGGGAAGGTGAGAGGCTGGCGGGGCGGGACCCACACAGGAGCTAGACCTCGGCAAGCGCCCAAAGACACAGACATGCAGTCACCTTACTCGTGACTTCTGTCTCAAAGGGGACCTAAGATATGCCAGAAAGACCCCAGAATCCAGAGTGTGTCGCACTTGGATCTAGTTTCATCCCTGATTCCCTTTCTCACAGCTTCATGAGCTTTTCTTTCCTTTTTTTTTTTTTTGAGCAAGAGTCAGAGTGCAAATTTGAGCAAGAAGAATTCTCAGAGAACATGCACTTTGCTTTTTTCATCCGTAAGATGGATGCTTCTCAGTGTTGTACTGTGGAGTAAGTGAGGCAGCACATGCAAAATTGTTTGGCGTATCCTAGAACTCCCTTGACCCCTGTTCTTTGCTCCTTTCGCCCCTACACATGATCATCAGTCCAAACCATCTCTCAGCTCCCACTGCAAGAGAAGATCTGGCCCAGGCAACACCAGAATGCACAGTGCCCTGCTGTGATTATACTATAGGACTGCGGTCCCCAACACGCTAGCCACAGACCAGTACCAGTGGTGGCCTGTTAGGAGCTGGGCCGCAGAGCACGAGGTGAGTGGTGGACAAGCCAGCGAAGCTTCATCAGCAGCATTAGATTCTCATGGGAGCACCAACCCCACTGTAAACTGCGCATGCAAGTGGTCTAGGTTGTGGCTCCTTATGAGAATCTAATGCCTGATGATCTGAGGTGGAGCCGAGGTGGTGATGCTAGTGCTGGGGAGTGGCTGCAAATACAGATTATCATTAGCAGAGAGGTTTGACAGCACAGAGACCATAATAAATCAGTTGCTTGCAGACTCATATCAAAACCCTATCAGTGAGTGACAAGTGACAATGTAATAATAATAATGGAAATAAAAGGTACAATAAATGTAATGTGCTTGAATCATCCTGAAACTGTCCCCTCCCCCACCCCACTCCATGGAAAAATTGTCTTCTATGAAACCGGTCTCTTGTGCCAAAAACGTTGGGGACTGCTGCCATAGGACATTCGCTCTTAAAGGATCTGCAGAGGTTAAGTTTTCCAGGGGTATCCTAAATGACCTCTGGTAATGGCTTATTTTACTCAGCAATTGAATCATGCATGTTTGATCAATTAAACAGTATTTATTAAGCCCCGTCCAGTGTCCTGCGTGGTACAGAGGACACCTGTGAATGAAATCTAACAACTAGGTGAGATAGACCTAAACTAAATAGCGGGCTATGGAGGGAGGTCTGGAGACTTGCTCCAGTTCAGAGTGGGGGCGGGGGGACTCGGCTTTGATGGTCTCATTTGCCCACCTGTGCACCAGAGCCTGATGTTTAGCGGAGCCGTCTTCCCTGCTTCCAGTGCTCACTGGGTCTGGGGAACGACAGGCCAGTGTGGGACGGGGTCTGCAGACTCCGGGAACGTGTGCACGTGCTGACTTGTCTTCAGGAGCCAAAATGCTTCCCCAGCTCAGCTGTTGCAGAACAGGGCTGTTTCCTCATTTTCTTGGGAAGAAACCAAAGAGACGACGCGAGTGGATACAGCAAGTTCTTTCCAGAGCATGTTCTGTGCCAAGCTCAGCTCTCTACCAGTTTTTAATGTTTTGGTGATTTGCTAGAAGACTTCAATCTTTTTTTTAGCATGAAGTCTTCCGTAGAGCACAGATTCTCTCCCTGCCTGCACCCGTCCATTTCGCCCAGGGAGGGTGGAGCGAGTTCTGTTTCAGGCGTCAGGAGCACACACACCGCTTGGCACATCCACGCCACTTCTCATTCACAGAGCGTCAAAGCCTCTGAACAGACAACTGCATTCTGCTGCTTGTTGCTCTTTGATTAAGGTTATGGTTATTGGAATTAGAGGTCAATAATTAGCCAATCCTATTTTTCTTTCCCCTCCTCTTGTGTATGAATTGGAAGGTAGGCCTTGCCACGCTAACTTCTACTTTTCTGTTACTTCTACCCTTCATCCTCATTCGACCCACAGTAACACTGTTTCCCCTTCATTTGGCTGAGTGGTCTCCCGGACTGGAAAGTTCCCACTTTATGTCTTGCAGGTAAGTGAAGGCAGACCCGTGGAGAAAAGCAAGATTTTCTTGGTTCTAGCTTCCCTCTGCTGTTGCAGAACCCCCAGGCCTCTTGAAAGTCCAACTGATCTTTTTGAGGGGTGCCTAGTTGGTGTTTCGAACTGATTTGGGTTTGCAAATAAGTCTTTTGAATGTTGCCATTTGCTTTCTCTCCTGCTTTGGCTCCTCTAGGGGATGTCACCCCAGGAGTGTCAGCAAAGCCCCTGAGTACTGAAACTTTGCTCTTGCTACCTACTGGCGCTGCCAACAGCTGCTAAAGCCACTGGCAACCATGGAAGGCATCGCTGCTGTGGCTGGCGTTGGGTGAGCCTGTGGACACCACGCTGAGATGGCCAGTGCCTTTATGACGGGCCTGCCCGTAGATATTGCCCTCGTGCTGGTTCTGGGGTGGGTCCTGCCACTGCCAGAGCGGGTGGTCGCCTGGGGGTTGCAAACGCTGATACTGCATGCTGCTTCCTGGGGCTACAGTCTCATGGTGTCCACGATGCCCTGTGCAGAGGTGACCTTACAGAAGTGGCGATCAACCTTTTCTACTGCTTTCAGGGCACGCTCTCACACGTCAGCCCCAAGCAGTGCTGCTTCGTTAAAGTTAAACTCCTGACTACTCGCAGAGTTTTGCACGACAACAGCACTTTCATTTTTACTTGCCTTCTTTGTTTTCCCTGCCTCAAGACTGGTGGCTCACGCCTGTAATCTCAGCACTCTGGGAAGCCAAGGTGGGAGAACACTTGAGGTCAGGAGTTCAAGACCAGCCTGAGCAAGAGTGAGACCCCTGTCTCTAAAAGAAAAAAAAGTTATTAAAAAAAAAAAAATCCTGATGCTTGTTCACTAGAGAGGACCTGGTGGGAACATCTATGTCCTGGACACCAGTGTGCTCCTATCACAGGGAACATGGTGCTGTCCACACCATTAAGTGCTTCCCCAGGGTTGCTGCAGTTTTTTGCATCATAAATCTACCTCCAATCCTCCCTCCGAATTTCAGCCATCAACACGGTTTGCTAACCTATTTTGTTACAGAGAAGTCTGACTGTAGGATTAATAAAAGACCTTCAAGGGTAAAAATAAATTTCATTACCATAAAATTATTCACATATGGAGAAGTGGAATGGATATAAGGAGAAAAAGAAAAGATAAATCATTTCCAAATATTAAACGATAGTTTTCACATATTTTTTCGTGGATGAAAATGAGTATGAAGTTGCCCAGATACTTAGATTCCATCAGATGCTTTTCAAAGTGATATGTGTTTTTAATTCAAAATATTATATTAACATTTACAATCTACTAGAAATTACATCCTTGGCAACTATTTCAACTTATGTTGGAAAAGTTTGATTTTGAGTGTTATCCTTTAAATGGGAGAGAAAGTACATAGTTTTTCAAAATTCTTTTTTGGGGTATGGGGTAGCTAGGAGGAGCAAAATGTTTGAGGACTTCCAATTTAGAGCGTTTTGTAAATATGCTCTGAACAACTGATTGATTTTCATGAATTTGTTTTTTTCTCATATTGTTCATGTAAATATTTTATAAGTTTAAATTTGATTTTCACTGAAAACCCTGAAAAATAATGATAGAGAGGTATATTAATTTATCTCACCATCCATCCCTTAATCTGCTGCTCAATCTGCTGTTATCTAGACACTTCTGACAGCAAGTGGATCTCAAGTTACCAACGACTAGATCGACTAGATCGAGGAGGAGATCAGGAGATCCTGCAGGGAACTACCTTAACACTTCTTTTTAAACCCTAATCTGTTCTCATTCTCTCCTGCCTCCTTCTCTGCCTGTTTTCTAATGTTCCAAAAAAAAAGAAAAAATTGGCAAAACTCAAGATTACTTGGCAGGGAGGATGGGTGGGGAGGGAACATAATTAGCCTTCTATGTGAAGTTATTTTTATTGCCACTTCAAGCGTCAAATATCAGCTGGGAGGGGAAAGTTTGAGAATAAATTGCTACCTTGATTATCAAGAGAGCCCTTTCCTGATCGGAGAAGGAATAACTGTCCCAGGAAAAGAGGCTCACAGAAATGCTCTTTCATGCAGACATCCTTACACTCTCTTCTTTGCTGGTTCCCAGAGAAGCAGCAGTCAGGGAATGGAAACGGAGAAAAGACAGAGATTTTCTTCAGCAAAGGAATTGCAGGGCATTTGGGTCCTTAGGTCCAGGGGTCAAAGATAACATTCTTTGCTGTATCTTTTGTTAGCGTTAGCAGAAGACCAATTTATTCCAGCAGGAGAGAAGACTACGTAAAGGCTTCTAATGCCAAAGCTGTCGCACAGAAGTTGGGCATAAACCCCAGCAGGTTTTCAGACTTTGGAGAAAAAGTTGAGAGCAAGTGTAAGTTTGTTCTCTCCTTCTGCCTGGTAACAAACACCGGAGTCACATTGAACGGTGAAAACTGGAAATTTAACCAGTCAGGAATACATCTACCTATTTGTAGTTATTTAAGTCAAGTTCTAAATTATATTCGCTCTAAAATTTATTGGCAAATGTTAATAAACTGTGTTTAAGAGATTTATCCTGATTAGTATATACACACAGTTTTATATTTTACGTGCACATGCGCATATAGACACACATGTACATTTTATGGAGAATGTTTAAGTTACGGCTCCTCGTGCAAAACACTCTGTCGAGCACCACTCCAAGTCCCAGGAAAAGCCCAGATGGCTGGTTCCCTTCACACCGCCAAGCCTTCAAACGCCACCGTTTACCAACCAACGTTGTAGGCACCGTGCTTGGGAGGAAATGATCGGTGTTTCTACGACTGCTCTTGCCAACCCAAGCTCCGACTGTCACATCTAAACACAGTCGCCGAGCCCTGAAATGAGTGTTTGTCTGTGAACTCCCTGCCTTGGCCTCCCTTGACTCCCATTTCTAGCGGTAGGAGCCAATATTCCGTGTTCTGATGAGTTAAATGCTTCCTATGGGAGGGAGCCCAGAGGAAACCTGAAAGGAACACCCAGTATTCACAGAGTCACACCACACATTAGTCTCACGGCTGTCGTGGTGTGAAGTGACCAGGTTGGACGCCCCCTTTGACTCTGTTTACGGCAGGGACCACCCCTGGGCCCCAGAGATCTGTGGCAGGGACAGGGCTTTGTGTCATTCGCCTCTACTGCCTTCAGGCGACATTCCCCAGCCCGGTCAGAAAGCTGTGAATGGAGATTCCACGTAGAGATTGGAAATTGTTACCCAAAAGCCCCACCTCCGAATGGCTCAGAGGTGTGTACATCAAAGGAGGCCTCTGTGTGCTTGTTTTTCTTGGCCAAGTGAGAGAGGAATGTTGGAGAGCGCGGGACATTCCCGGAGAAGAGGAGGGCCCGACTCGCTGTGTTGTTCCCAATTCCTTTCTGAGCGAATTGGGCACAACTGTTCACAGCTGCATTCGGATGTCGCAGGGGACACAATGGCTGCTGTGTGACCAGCAGGACAAACAGTCCCACGCAGGCCTGCCCTGAGGAGCAGCGGGCCACAAACAGCCCTCAATACAATGCATTCATTTCCTGCCACAACAGCGGCTGGACGCGGCCCGGGAGGCCGGCTCCACCTGACCAAAGGACACGCCACTTGATGTCATTGTTTGAGACCGTTCACTGTTCATGAAAAATGAAAGACACACTCGGGGCCGGGCGTGGTGGCTCACACCTGTAATCCCAGCACTCTGGGAGACCGAGGTGGGAGGATCGCTTGAGGCCAGGAGTTCGAGACCAGCCTGAGCAAGAGCGACCCAGTCTCTACAAAAAAAAAGAAAGAAAGAAAAGAAAGAAAGAGAGAAAGAAAAAAATTAGCCGGGCATGGTGGCGCATGCCTGTAGTCCCACCTACTTGGGAGGCTGAGGCAGAAGGATTGCTTGAGCCCAGGAGTTTGAGGTTGCTGTGAGCAAGGCTGATGCCATGGCACTCTAGCTGGGGTCACAGAGCGAGACAAAAAATACAAAAAAAAAAAAAAAAATACACAGTAAAAAGAAGAGAGATGGCGAGCGGTTGTTTTTTTCCCTGCAGAGCAAGATATAATTACAACTATATATATATTTTTTATGCCCAGATAAAACAGTGTGGTAAAAATACTGTTGAGGTGTTAGAAGCTATTTCAATTTTAAGTCTTTCTGACACTAACTGCTCATGATTCACCATCGCTGCTAAAAATACTGGCATGAGGCACCCTGGGGCTTCTCTGCTTCGCAGCACGCCACCTGGCTCAAACGTGAGCTGCTGTCCTCACCTGGGTAAAGGGCCTGCTGGAAAGTGGCTTCAGAGAGGCTCCCTGAGATTAATGAAGATAATGGTGACGATGGCTATAGCTTCTGGGCACTGACGATGTGGCCAGCCTGGGTGGCATTGCTGGAATCCTCCACCACAACCCCACGAGGTGGGCACCGTTATTAGTCCCAGGTGAGGAACTGAGGCGTAAAGAGCTTAAGCCACTTGGCCACGCTCACAGCTGATAAGCCTTTTCCAATTTGTACCCCGGGCCTCCCGGCAGCCCGCTTTGCTGGCAGCATGCCACCCGCGGGGCGGCAGCCCCCATCCGTGGTGGCGATGGCACAGCACCCACGCTCTCCCACAGGACGGCCCACCTGCAGGGGCCACTGAGAGTCTTGGGGAGATACGGCGGGGGAGTGGGAGAGAAGCCTCCGATGGCTCTTATAAGGGGTCTGGTGTTCTCTGGAGTGTTCTTTGGAGCAATAAGACCACTCACCTCCACGACTGTCAGGCAAACACATGCGGACACTTCCTAGGGACCCGCTGGGGAGAAGCCACCCCCTGTGCGCAGGGGGCACTGCTGACTGGCGGGGCTGTCGGTGGGGCCGTCGCTGGGACCAGCTCATCTCCTGAGCATCTAATCTGGCTCAGGAATGTTCAAGACGTTGGGAGAGTCTCAGAGGGGTCAAATAGTGGCAGGCGGGCTGGAAGAAACATTGCCAAAGCAGAAAGGTACACACGGAGCTCTGGAACCGAAAGGGCCTTTCAACGTCATTCAGCCGCCTCCTCATTTTATGATCGAGAGGCTGGTGGGCAGGAGGGGAGGCGCCGCCACTAACACCAATCAGCTGGTGCAAGACAGAACCAGGGGTAACACGCAGGGCTGTTCTCTCCACCTGTGTCAAAGAACAGACCCAGCTAGGACCATTGATGGCGTACTTACCGCAACCCGAATGCATGGATGTCTGCGGTAAGTGATGTCTTGGCAGGGATGTGGCAGGAAAGAAATAGAAGATATGACTCCCACCATCCCTACGCTTGTGACTCCCCGGGGACACACACCGTACACACATGCAAGCCCCGATGGGTGGAATCTAGACACGTAGCTCCGGAATCCTAAGAACGGAGGGAACATGACTTCAGGGATCATCTATTCAGGGCGGTTAGAGATAAGAGGGGTGTGAACCGGTGGAGAGAAAGGAAAAAGCGTTTGCGACACAAAGTAGCAAACGTGAGAAGCCACGTCCGCTCCTTTCTGATTGCCAGCGCCATCTCACAAAGCCCCTGACTCTGTGACACAGGCTGCTCGAGCGAGGGAGGCTTTGAAGACAAGACAGGACAGAGCACCCGGCCGCCCACGTCTCTCGCCTGAGTCACCGTATTTCTTAAAAGATAAATGACCCCGTCCTTGTCTTTTCCTGCACATACGATAACGTCTGACGGGGTTGGTGATCCTGCCTCTGTCATCTCTAATTCTTTAAAAGCTTGTGGTTTTTTTTTCTCTCTAGTTGACACATTCGATGTGGCAATGCCATCTATGCGGAAGGACACAGCAGCCGTGAGTGAGAGCAGACAGGTCTGTCTGGCTGGCACAGAGACTATTAACATCAGCAAGTCGTGAGAAATGACCTCGTGAAGAACAAGCAACTTTAAAAGTGTTCCCATCGTGCCTTGAGGCAGCCAGCTGTCTGTCATCTGAGACACTGAAGAGTCTGCCCTGGTTTGATAGCTAAGGGACAAAACCAATTATAGGCAAAAACAATGAGATTACCTGCATGGTTTCCCAGCAGACCACATTAGCAACCATTAGCGATCGTAATGCTGCTAAGGGGGCTACATACATCAGTCGATGTGATGGAGCCTCTTTTTTTTTTT
>CAUYPO010006190.1:0-14550 GCA_963574435.1 Cheirogaleus major | reverse complement strand
TAGCCGGGCATGGTGGCGCATGCCTGTAGTCCCAGCTACTCGGGAGGCTGAGGCAGAAGGATCGCTTGAGCCCAGGAGTTTGAGGTTGCTGTGAGCTAGGCTGACGCCACGGCACTCACTCTAGCCTGGGCAACAGAGTGAAACTCTGTCTCAAAAAAAAAAAAAAAAAGAAAGAAATGCCTAAATATGTTTTTCTGTCCAAGGACAGAAGAAGAAAAACATATCTGTTCGTGGGGAATATTTCTGGTTAGACAAATGCATTTCAGAAACCTCCGGGCATTGTTCCAGGAACTCAAGTGTCACCTCACCAGGCTCATCCCAAAGCATGTGAGCTCTCGAGTAAAGCTACCTGGCTTGAGTGAGCCTTCGTTCACTACTTTTCCCATCTGAGGCTGTTCTGTGGATTGAATGAGAGAGTAGGTCACTTGGTCCTGCCTTCTTCCAAGAAGACTGGTGTACACAGGATATGTGTTAATGTTGCCATTTTGATGACAAAAGGCCAGCAGCTCTGGCATAGCATCTATGTGGTATCTCCCAGCACTGGAATTATAATCTAAGTGTGGGGCTTTGGAATCAGGCAGGGCTAGATTCAGATCCCAGCTCTGCCACATACTAATTTTATAATCTTGGGCAAGTCGAGTAAGCTCTCTCTGCCTCATTTTCCTCATCTGTAAACAGCATCATAATGCCCACATGTGGTTATGAGAGACAGAAGAGCTTGTGCATGTGAAGTTTTTAGCCCCGAGCACCCAGCACTCTAAGTGCAGCCATCGTATTTGGTGGTAGCAAGAGTTGTTTCGATGGCCCTTGCTGAGAACTTTGTGTTGGCTTTCCCCTTATGATTCAGGATCAGTTACAGTTGTGGATTCGAGGCAACGTGAGTGCCTGTGCGAGGTCCATCTTCATATTTGATGAAATGGATAAGATGCACGCAGGCCTCATAGATGCCATCAAGCCTTTCCTGGACTATTACGACCTGGTGGATGGGGTCTCCTACCAGAAAGCCATCTTCATATTTCTCAGGTAAGATCAGGGTAGGACATGATTGAAGGGCTCTGAGGCTGAGGCTCCAGGAGAAAACCCAGTCCTTACTCCTGGGAACTGTCTTACAGCAATGCTGGAGCAGAAAGGATCACGGACGTGGCTTTGGATTTCTGGAGGAGTGGCAAGCAGAGGGAAGAAATCAAGCTCAAGGACATTGAGCATGCCTTGTCTGTGTCAGTCTTCAATAACAAGAACAGTAAGTAAGGCCACCTGCTACTCAACCCCATCTTGTTCATAATCCTGCACCCTAAGTGTTAACACGTCAGTGTCACCGTCACCATCACCTGGCAGCTGAGTAGAAATGCAAGTTCTCAGTCTCTTCCTGAGTCAGAATTCCTGAAGAGATTCTATGCTAACAAACTCCAAATGGTTTTATGAACACTAAAGTTTGAGAAGCACTGTTTTAAATAGAAGGAGATCATGGTGGCTTATGCCTGTAATCCCAGCACTTTGGGAGGCCAAGGCGGGAGGATTTCTTGAGGCTGAGAGTTTGAGGCTAGCCTGGGCAAAATAGCAAGACCCTGGCTCTATAATAAAAAAAATTTAGTCTGGGCGTGGTGGCTCACACCTGTAATCCTAGCATTTTGGGAGGTCATGGATCACCTGAGGTCAGGAGTTCCAGACTAGCCTGAGCAAGGTAGCAAGACCTCGTCTCTACAAAAAATTTAAAAATTAGCTAGGCATGGTGGTACACACCTGTAATCTCAGTTAATTAGGAGGCTGAGGTGGGAGAATCACTTGAGCCCAGGAGTTTGAGGTTGCAGTGAGCTATGGTCACACCACTGCCCTCATGCTTGAGCCACAAAGTAAGAACCTGTCTCAAAACAAAAAAATGTAAATAGAGGGAAATTGTTCATCATCAAGATCTTGAAAATTAGTTCCTCCATTTTCTTCAGCTAAATGATTTTCTTTGTAGAAGAAAAACAGGTAGTTGAACAAGGAAGGCTGCTGTGGGCAGCTCATTGGAGGAGATATCCTGTTAGGTCCCTCCCTTTCTTTGCATCACCCAAGAACAACAGCCAAACGAGGTTGGACACCGTGTGAAGCACTCTCCCTGCATGTGTCATGTAATCGTCACAATAGCCTGGCAGGGGAGAAACTGAGACTCCGGGAGATGTAGCAGCTGGCCCAGGGCCATTCAGCTGGTAGGTGTCTCTGATTCTAGAACCTGAGCTTTTAACTTTTAGCTCACCGCTTCTCCAGTGAACGTCAGACTTTTGACCTTGAACTCTGGGAGGTGGAAAGCCATTGTGAGGGAGGCTGACTCACTGGCTAAAACCTGGGAGTCGGGCAGGCTGACTGTGCACACCTTTGCTCAGGTTCCTGAGGTGGCAAAACAAAAGGTCTCATTTAAAACAGACTCGCCAAGAAATTCATACTAGAGTCAAGTGAACAGTGTGGGTATTTTATGTAACCTTATGCAATATGTTGAATAGTTTCTCAGCATGCCAAAAAATATGAACATATGAAACAGAAACCTTAGCCCAATACTGTGGCAGGTGAGGCCAGGTGCCTGGAACTCACATTGTGGGAGGTTGCAAAGTGATTAAAGAGCACAGCTTGGGAATAGGGCAGACCTGGCTCAGCCCGCTGAGGCCTCAGGCAGGTGGCTGAACATTCGTGCAACAAATATTTGTTGAGCATCTATGAGGTGTCAGGGCTGGGGACACAGCAGTGCACAGAAACAGAAATTCTTGCCCTTGTAGAGCTTACGTTCTGGTACAAGGGCCCTGAGGTGGGCATGTGCTTGGGGTCCCTGTGGCTGGTCCAGGATGAACAGGAGAGGAACGGGAGGTAAGATAAGAGGCGCAGGTCATGGAGAGCCTGGGGGCCGTGGTGAGCCTTGGGTTGTATTCAGGTGGGAGAGTGAGCCCCTGTAGGGTTCTGAGCAGGCAGCGACACGGTCTGACAGGCATTAGCAGGACCTTGCTGGCTGCCGGGTGGAGAGTAGACTGAAGGGAGCCCAGCGTGGCAGTGGTGGGTGTTGAGAAAGTAGATTCTGGCTATGTTTTGAACGTAGAAACGAGAGGATTTCCTGCAGGATCGTATGTGGGAATGAGACAGAAGGAGCAAGGATCTGGCTTGAGCGACTGACGGGGCACTGCCATTGCAGGGAATGGAGGGCAGGATGGGCATGTTTGGGGACAGGCGTATTCAGTGAGGATGATGTGTTGGGGGCTTCTGAGCAGGGATGTGGAGAAGGCAGTTGGACCTTCCAGTGGAGCTCCAGGGAGCAATTCAGGCTGAGGGGACAAATTTGGGAGTCAGCAGTAGATGGTTTTTAAAGCCTCAAGTCTGAGGTCCCTTGTCTTGCCAGAATACTCTGGCCCAGCCACCCCATGGCTGCGTCCTCATTCAGGCTCTGCTCAGAGGCAGCCCCTCAGCCAGGCCTGGCCTGACCTCCCTAGCCCTTGTTCTTCTGTCCTTGCCTGTCTGCTTCACTGTGTTCACTGTCTGCGAGCGTCTCCTCACCTAGAATGGTAAACCCACGAGGGCAGTGTCCAGGCCCAGGGCGACCCAGCACAGAGTAGGCCTTCAGGAGTGAGCTGTCCCACTTGTTACTGTTCACAATCCACACACTCCACCCCATCCAGTCAGCCCAGCACTTACTGAGCACCAGTTGGGAGCAAAGCACCTTAGCAAATGACAAACATAAACCCCAGGCATCAAGGAGCTCGCGTTAGGGAGCCGAGTCACAGAATTAAATGGCAAAGTGGAAGGGAAACATTTCCCCTGAAGACACATGGTGGGCTCAGGGGTGACCCATTGAGTGCCATGTTGTCTCAGGAGGGAGCAGGTCCTGGCTCAAGAGTTCCAGAAACCAGGAATAGTGGACCAGGCAGGTGCAAAGCCAGGCCTCAGCTGGGGTGGGGGACACATGGCAAAGTCCACGCCCTGTGCTGAGCCGTGGTGTGGTCTCCATACACCGTCACTCTCGGAGTCTGGTTTGGGTCCCGCAGATGCCCTGCAGGGGAGTTTCCAGCGCGAAGGGGCAGCTGGCAGAGGCCCTCCCTGGGAGCTCTTCTCACTTTTCCCTCTCTTGAGGCTCTGCCAGCTCGTGAATCTGTGTCCTTCCCCACCCTGCTCTGCTGTGACCCTCCCCACCTGCCGTCGCTAAGGCACACCTTGGGAGGCTTTCCCGAGCCCACAGTGTAAAGGTGTCCCTTTCCGCTCTGTTGAGTCACCCTGCCCTTTGCTGTCACAGAGGTGTCAAAACATGCAGATGTTTGTTAGTGAGGTCCCCTGGCAACATCGCCTTCCTCTCTGGATCAGGCTGTCCCCTGGGCTGGGTGCACTGCTCTGCCTCCAGGGCCCCAGCCCGGCCTGGGACGGAGCGAACACTAGCAGACTCGCGGCGGGTGGGTGACACCAGTAGATGTGTGGTGGGCGGGGTGAGGCCCAGTAGGTGACACCAGTAGATGTGTGGATGGACGTGCGCGACCAGCACCTTCTCTCTCCCCAGGTGGCTTCTGGCACAGCAGCTTAATTGACCGGAACCTCATCGATTATTTTGTCCCCTTCCTCCCGCTGGAATACAAGCACCTGAAAATGTGCATCCGCGTTGAAATGCAGTCCCGAGGCTATGAAATTGACGAGGACATTATAAGCAGAGTGGCTGAGGAGATGACATTTTTCCCCAAAGAGGAGAGAGTTTTCTCTGATAAAGGCTGCAAAACCGTGTTCACCAAGTTAGATTATTATTACGATGACTGACAGCCCAGGAGTCACTGCTTCGAGTTGAAGAGAAAAACACTCAGTCCTTCCCGACGCCTCCCTGGCTCCTGTCCCTGGGAGAGGAGTAAGATGGGTGTTCCCTGCGTTATGTGGCAGGGCTACTCCTGGGCGTTGTTTTCACCTGGAGCCTGCAGGCCATCCCACCTTGGGGACCACGGGCAGGACACGAAGCCTCCAGAGCCTTCAGAGAAGGACAGAGCCGGCTCCCAGCAGACCCATTCCAGGGCTCATGATTTTTTAAAAATTATGTTTTAATTTCAAGTGTTTCTGTTTCAAGGAGGGACAAATAAGTTTTATTGAAAATGTGATACCTTTATTTAAAATGGTTTTTAACATTATGAGAAACTTCTCAGATTGTAAGTAATTGGCTTTGGGTGTTTTTTATGTTCCTGTCATCATAACATACCCTGTGATACCTTTACTGCAAAAAAGCCCAAGCACGAGTCCCTGGCGTGGATTCCGTAGGATGGCATTCCTGGGGACAAGGCTGGAGCACTGGCCAGACCTGCCCCAGGGTGACCAGGGGCAGCACGGTGCTTGGATAAAGGGACAAGTAAGAGGACACATTCAGCACCACAGATGAACCTGCAATGTCCTTTCGAAGGTGGAATGGTCTCAGCAATGCTGTGACTGTTTGTTAGAACCAGGGTCTTTTGGAAGAAAAGGATTTCCAGCTTGTCACTTGCCAGTGCTCGGCTTTGCAAGAGCAGGCCCGTCTCCACTTTCCGTTCCCAGGTGAGCCGTGAGCTGTGCGCGTCCTCTGCTGGATTCAAATCATCACGCGGTGATTTTGCCATATTAAAACATTTTTCCTCATTTGTCACTAGTTTTTGTTACGTTGAATCAGGACCTCCCCAAACCTAGGAAAGCTTAGCTGACCCTTCTGAGAACAGTGTTTTCATTTATAAATCCAAACAGATACCATTTTGCAATAAAATTGTGTGTGTGAAACTTGTGAATACACTTTTTAAGGGGGAGAGATGCCTCCCCTCCCCCTTTGAGCTCAAGCTGTGATGAGGCCCGAGCAGGTGCAGTTCAGGTCGGAATGAAATGAAGTCTCATGCAGGACTCTGAGGACCTAGGACAGCTCTGGCCCCTCGCCCAGCTGCACGGGAATCGCACTCTTGTTACCGGGGCTCATGGAGCTCCAGACGCCAGCTGTAGAGTTCAAGTCCAGCTGAGATGCCAAGAACACGGAGCTGTAGGAGACTAAACCTAACCTTGTTTATGCAACATGCGTGTGTGCCTACAGACAGGCAGCGCTCCCTGGCGTGGCTGCTGTGCAGAGTGCTGGCAGGGACAACTTTGCAGGCACAGAAGACTAGTTGGCAGCCCAGCTGCAGGTCTAACGCAGGACCCCTCAGCCTCTGGGCTCCCCAGCCTGGACGGGGTTCTTCTAGGGCAGCCCAGGTCCAAGTCTTAGAAAGCTCTTGGTGTTGAGCTGAAGCTGGCCTGTTATGTCCCCAGGGGGCAGATTAGGTTTAATCAATCACTCATTTGAAAATTGCAGCCCCGGCACCTGGGAGCCCCTATTTAGGGAACACAGGGGTCCCCTGACAATTTTGTTAAGTTCAGTCTTCATAGATGAGGCAGTGTGGGGTGGAGTAGAAACTGCATTAGGCTGAGAACCAGAGCTAGGAAGGTGGCCTCATGGGGCTCAAGAACCTTCAGATGAGAAATTAAGGGTGTTGGTGAGAAGGGTTTGAACTTCCTATTTAATGTAAATCAGCTAATCCTTAGTGTTGGCAATTCACTGGATAGATCAGGTTAGGGGTGATTGAGCTGAAACTGGATTAACATGACTAGGATTCCACTATTTACCAGTTTGGGGCGGGAAGACGAGGCAGTTAGGTTTCCTTATCTGAGATCAGTACAGCATGTCTGAGTGTCTACAGCCAAAAGACCCTGAACATGCCCGACATCTTCTGATCTCAGAAGCTAAGCAGGGTCAGGCCTGATTAGAACTTGGATGGGAGAATGTCAGGTGAGTTGTGTTTTCCCAGTGCCTCAATTTCCTTCCTACATTAGTTTTAGAATATATTTTTTAGAAAGAAGTCCATCACTTTGGTGAAAATATCTATCACCTAATCCAATTAAACTTCCTATTTGAGGATAACAACCTTTAACGTAAATGCTGATTCTGTACGATACAATGGCTGCCAACCTACACGTCCAAGGTACAGTAAGTCTAACACCACCTGAGCTGGTGAAGTCTTTATTCCAAACTTTGTTACCAAATAAAATAGGGGAGGAAAGTTAGCAAGGGACATCTCATATCATAAAATCTAGGCTTTATTATAAGATTTTATATCCAGGTCAATTCAAACTCTTGTCCATATTTTATGAGGGGCGGGGGAGGCTGGGCCATGCGTGGCCTTTTCAAGCTACAGTCGGTAACATCGGTCCAAAGGTGGCCAACACGTGTTGAGTTTATTGCATCACTGTAAACAGAAATCTTGTCTGCTTGACCAGATACCCAAAAGGTTATAAAATAAATGTAACTTAGCTCCAAGTTGAGGATGTACTAAAAATTTTAAGCCTTACCTTGACGTTTTTCAAAGACTGTGATACCCTATAAGGCAGTTCCGTGTCAAAAATTCGCTCTTACCAACTTTATACATGAAAATGCTGCGCTGTTCTAAGGGCGTGTCTGCAGCTGCATTGTAACCACAGGAGGGACGCAGAATGAGTCGCACTAGGTGGAACCTGAGTCTTACTTCCCAGTGATCAGGGCAGTCCAGCCTGGCACTGCCATGTAGGGTGTCCTTATCAGATGACCCTGTTTGATCTATGGCTGTGACCGTACACGGCCACACGTTCACCGACATTCATACCATCTAAGAATATGTGAGAAAGGAATAAGCAGTTATTCCATTTTATGTCCTTCCCATGTTTTATTATAAAATAAGCAATTTCCTATATTTCTATTATCTCAGGTTCAGAAGACATCATAAAAAACATACACATCCTTGCAAACTCTAGCATTTCTAGTGTACAGTACTCCTACTTCTTTGGCAATACAGAATCTGCAGGTGACCGCTCAGTGTGGGCACATGCCGGTCATGGAGAACGAGCACGTTGTACAGATTTCCAACGGTTCTGTGGAGTCCAGTGAGAGACTGACCCACATATAAAGTGTAACAGAAAGTGCTCACCATGGGAGCCAAGGACTCAAACTCAAAGTGGTCTCACTGATTCCCTCTATGATATGGCTGGGGAAATCCAGCAGCGAGTGAAGTTCAGGACAAGGTGTGGTCCAAGGCAGGCTGGGGGTGATGCTGTGAAATGGATGGGAGAGGAATCCCACGACCAGGGCTGGAATCAGCAGCCAGAGAACGGACAGGAGGAAGGGACCTGTCTGTCCCATCTGCTGCAAAGGCCTCAGGTCGAACCCCCGGCCCACACGGGGACAGTCCAGCACAGATCAAGAGTGCTCAGTGGTCGCTGTGCACACGCTGTGACGGCTGTGACAGTCCAGTGGGCCCTGCTCTCCTCTTCCAGAGGCTGCTGGCGAGAAGCCCCATGAGAGACTCTGGGCGGGGGCGCTGCCCGCAGCCCTGGAAAAGGCAAAAGAGGGGGTCAGAGAGTGTGGTTCTTTGCACAATTAGGGCTGAGCAAGCC
This sequence comes from Cheirogaleus major, assembly GCA_963574435.1. Lineage (NCBI taxonomy): Eukaryota > Metazoa > Chordata > Mammalia > Primates > Cheirogaleidae > Cheirogaleus > Cheirogaleus major. The sequence continues at coordinate 6,150 of CAUYPO010006190.1, read as the reverse complement.
TGCCCAGTGTCCACTGGGCCCTGATCCTGAAGTTCTTTATGCTCAGAAGAAAGGGCCTGTTCGCGTTTCCTGGGAAGCCTTGGGGCGCCCAGCTTGCGCTCGCCTCTGTAGCTGCGCTCCCTCGGTGAACGCCATGGACTGTAGAAACGTAGAATTTCCCCTTTCCCCCTCGGTCTGAAGAAGCATTTACCAAAACATTCTGTCAAAAACAATGCAGCTGATTTTGCTTTCCAAGGTTAGGTGGTTTGGTAGATTTCGGGCCATGGTTCAGAATTTCTGGGGAGCATGTCTGTGTTCAGACGTCTCTCCCAGCTCCACCCCTCAATATGCAATTCAGTAGGGAGCAGGAGTGGGACTGGGTGATCTGCATTCCAGCAAATTCAGCAGATGGCATGCCACCTTAGGCCGTCTATGCAATCACCTTACCTGTTTCTTTAACAGGCAAAAAGTTGACTCCTTGATAATGAATTGGCATGGATTTGACAATTTCCTAACTTTTACCTCAGTTATGAACGGTAAAGTTTGTTCACAGCTGAACAATTAATTCAGTCCAGGAAGAATCTGTGCCTAGTGTGTTGGGGGCAAGACTAGCGTGGGTCTGAGTTAAAACTGGCCAAATGCTAAAAGCTTTGAGGCAATCTTAAAACCACTGATGTTAAAAATGGCAATTTAAATAAGAATGCTATCTGATTAAAAAAAAAACAAAAAAGAGTGCTGGCCATCCGCACCCACAGGCACCACTGATTCCAACTGAAAATGCTTCAAGTCAGTCAAGGTTCCCTGTATAAAGAAAACGAACAGCTGACGAGTGTCTTCTGCAGAAGACGACGCAACGCTCCTCAGATGCCGCCCTACCAGGAGCTGCTGAGGTGTGGGTCCCATGGGTCACAAAGGGTCCCTGGGCCTGCCTCGCACAGCTGTCTTCAGGCACTTTTGTTAAGGTAACGATCAGTGTGAAGGGGATTTTAAAAGTTCATCTTCAACTGCGAAGAACAGCTGGACTTCTGTCATGTTGCAAAATGACAAGTGGATGGGACAGATTAGCACATTTTCATATTTCAACTCTTAGAAGCTTCTCTATCCCGAAAGTCCACAGGTGCAAATGTGCAAAACCCTGAAGAGGTCTTCAAAGTGCTTCCAGAGGCAGGGCCCTGCTGTGCTCAGCCTCCCTGTTGCCTCTTAACCCATCTGGGTAAGAGCTCAGTGGAAATCGAGCCGCGACTGCACGGTCTTGCAGCCCTTGTCTGAGTAGATTTTCTCATCTTTGGGGAAAAACGTCATTTCATCTGCCACTCTTGTGACAATGTCTTCGTCTATGGCAGAACCTCGGGCCCTCATCTCGGCCCGCACACACATTTTCACATGTCTATACTCCAGGGGCAGGAAGGGGATAAAGTAATCGATGAGGTTCCTGTCAATCAGTCCACTGCGCCACAGGCCACCTGCGAAACAAGACACAGCTACGTTTCCTGCCCGTCACTGCCACTTGGCCAAGCTCTCACGGGGCCGCTCTGATCTTGACCCACAGTACATTCTTCATGTCCTTACCCCTTCAGATTCTTTTTTTCTTTTTTTTGAGACAGTCTCGATCTGTCTCCCAGGCTAGAGTGCCGTGGCATCAGCCTAGCTCACAGCAACCTCCTGCGCTTAAGGGATCCTCCTACCTCAGCCTCTCAAGTAGCTGGGATTACAGGCACACGCCACCACACCCAGCTACTTTTTCTATTTTTAATAGAGATGGGGTCTTGATCTTGCTCAGGCTGGTCTCAAACTCCTGGTCTCAAGCAATCTTCCCACCTTGGCATCCTAAAGTGCTAGGATTACAGGCATGAGCCACCTCACCTGGCCCAGAGATTCTTTTCGTCAGTGTGCAAAACGCTGACGTAAGACTCGGCTAAACACCCTGCTAACTGGTTTCTAGAATAAAATTGCCCTAAGAAAATTCCCTACTTTATTTTAGCAAAGCCTATAAGGCGAGTGGGATTCTGTGGCTTTGGGAAACACTCGATGAGAGAGGAGACGGCTCTCTGCTGGCTGAGTTAAGGGGCTCTTAACTCTGGAGGACTCACTGTGTTTATTATTGAAGACTCCGACAGACAGCACAGGTTCCAGGTCCTTCAGCTGAATGTCTTCCCTCTTTCTTCCTGCCAGCCAAAAGTCAAGAGCTGTCTTAGTTATGAGATCCCCACCTGCATTGCTGAATTTGCGAGAGAAACAAAAATTAAAATCACATGTTAAGATTTCTGTATCTTACCAGGAAATGAACCTGCTCTAAGGTTTATTCTTTTTTTTTTTTTTTGAGACAGAGTCTCACTCTGTTGCCCAGGCTAGAGTGCCATGGCGTCAGCCTAGCTCACAGCAACCCCAAACTCCTGGGCTCAAGGGATCCTCCTGCCTCAGCCACCCGAGTAGCTGGGACTACCGGCACGCGCCACCATGCCCAGCTAATTTTTTCTATATATTTTTAGTTGTCCAATTAATTTATTTCTATTTTTAATAGAGATATGGGTCTCGCTCTTGCTCAGGCTGGTTCTGAACTTCTAACCTTGAGTGATCTGCCCGCCTCAGCCTCCCAGAGTGTTAGGATTACAGGTGTGAGCCACTGTGCCCAGCCTAAGGTTTATTCTTAATCAAGGAATATTTACTATGTGCTACTAGACAAAAAAATTTTTAAAAAAATTAAAAAATAGTGTCTGCCCTGAAGGAATTTAAAATCTGTTTCTTCCGAAGTTGCTGGGATAAAGCTCTGGCTTTTCATAACCCTCAGAAACACACGCGCAGTGAATAAAATTGCTTGTTATCTGCAATTATTTCTTTAGCTCATTTCTTTTGCCCATGTTCTGTGCCACGCTGAAACTGGCAACCAAAAAATAAAGAAGTGGGCAAGTGACTTTTGCCAAGCTGGCACTTTTGTTCTGGTAAACAAATACTGGTGCTTACCAGAACTTCATCCTAGCATTAGGAGAATGAGGGCTTATGTGCCCCCAAGAAACTGCCACCTGCTCACCTGAGAAAGATGAAGATGGCTTTGCGGTAAGACACTCCGTCTACCTGCTCATAGTAGTCTAGAAATGGCTTGATTGCATCGATGATCCCGGGGTGCAATTTATCCATCTCGTCAAAGATGAAAACAGAGCTTGCACACGCACTCACATTACCACGAATCCACTTCTGCAACTGGTCCTAGACTCACCGTAAAAGAAATAGGATGTACAGGCTCAAAGGATGCTCTAAGAGGAGCAGAAGCGCTACACTGCTGCTTGTGCCCTGCAGGCAAGATCAGAGCTCTCAAGGGTTTAATGAAGAGCTCTTATAAACTACACCCTACCTCCATTCTTCATTAGCTTTTCCAAAACCTTATCTATAAAAAGTAGAAATTGGCAGAGAGATTGGTGCTAAAATGCAGAGAAGTTTTTTCTGACTCAAATGACATGCTAAATGTGACTTTTTAAAGGTATAAAAGGTACAAGATCCATGATCATTCACTGTTAACCAACTCATAGTTTTTATCTCACTGTGGACTTCAATTTCAAATATTACCAGACATACTGAGGAATAAGGAACTAGACTAAGACCCGCAGAGTGCCCAAGACCAACACCTTGTACCGGTGCAATGAACAAAGGAGCTGACATAGATGACATTTCATGAAAAGCATTTGTTCCAATGTTTTCTTGAAACAAACACAAAAACACACAAGCAACAAGCCCTTAAACCTAAAATGTGAAAGGCCATGACCATGAAACTCCCCCAGACTCACCCTCATCTACCTTATTATATTTCTAGAGATTTATGAAAGAATGTGGAAAACAAGAAAATTACTCCTTCCTTTTGGTAATCTGCCCTGCTTAGACAGTTTGTATGGCAAACACCCACTTCCACTTCCTTGCTCAGTTAAGTTTCTGTTTCTTTTTTCAGTCCCCACCTAACAGTAGGACTATTAACCTTGACAAGGATGACATTCACTTAAATGAAAATTAACCTTCCTAGACAACTTTATAGAAATTAAATGTGGAAAGAATATCTCAAAAGGAGAATGGTCTGAAGGTTTAAGTTCTCTGAGTCTTTCTTTGAAGAAAGCAGCACCAAGGACTTGAAAGATGGGATAAACAAAGGGAATAAAACTGTTTAGGAGAAAAAAAATCCTCCAATCTATATTGCAAAATGCAGAGACAACACTCTGTACCATAGGTGAGGAGTATTAAATGAAGCCGCACCCAAACACATCCCTGAGACTGCCCCACCTTACACAAGCTGGCTAGGAATGCTGAGTGCCTTCATTCACTGGAGAAGGTGGCTACCACGCAGCTGGGAGATTTGGGTTCAAGTTCTTGCTCTGCCACAAAGTCAAAAATTATAAGGAGTAAATCACCTTGCCTCTCTTGGCTCCATCTTTTAATAGAAATAATATCCCCTATCCCACTGGATTATTTTGGAACCGAGTAAGAAAAAAGTTGTAGGAGAGCTTCGTAACCACCCTGGACTAAGTGTGCCTTAACTCCGTGGAGCCTGGGGCTATTGCAATGCAAAGGAAGGAGAAGCAGAAGCCAGAGTTAGTGAGCAGGTCACCCAGGCCAGTCTGAGTGGCCCGTGGACTAGGTAATAGTGGGTTCTCTTGCCTGGTACAGTTTTATCTTCTGCTCATGAGGGAAGTGCAGAGTCGATACAAACAGGTGGACAAAGTTACTCTTCAGGCCTTTTGGGTGAAGATTTTCAGCCACAATTTGGCTGACAAAATTCTTGCCTGTGCCAGCCCAGCCGTGTAAGGAAAGGGTCAGTGGTTTCTTGGGATTTTTGTTGCTCCTGAAGCCAGTCAGCGCCTTGAGAATCACTTCTGTGGCCACATGCTGTCCAAACAGTTTCTCCTCCAAATCCAGCTTCAGGGCTGCAGGAGCCAGCCCCAGAACAGAGAAAGAAACACACATTAAAAATGCACCAGAAAAGCGGCACTTTCCCAACTGGCCAAAGAGAGAGGCACAGATTAGCGAGAGATTCGGCCAGACCCCAGGGCCGACACTGAGGCAGAGTCAAACGATGCAACTTGCAAGGAAATGCATTCTGTGGATGTTCTTAACACTTAAGTGTCTGATAAGGAAGCTAAATGTATGCATTCATCCAAGGATGAACCCTCTCTTGACTGAGCTGCATGCTGTTTCCCCAGTCACCCCCGATGGCTTGTAAGAAAACCAAGGACCAAATGTGGGCTTTCTGCGCCACGCCGCACGTCTGAAACCTACTTAACAGAGTTGACATGGCGCGAAAGAGCTGGCCACGCTACTTGTTTCTTCGCCCAGTGATGCCAAGGAACGCAAACATTGAGAAAGGGACTTGGGCAGAGCCCCACGATCCGGAGATTTCCGAAGGCACTGCTGCCGGGGCTGGAGTCCGGGCAGATTCCCGCGCACGACTCCCGGGCTGCCCTGTCCGTCCTCCCGCCCACCCGATCGGGATGACCGCCGGCTGGATGCCGCGCGCCAGCGCCGGGCTCGGAGCGCACAGCCCCCCGCGCCCCGGGGCCGGACCTCGAACCCGCGCCCCGCCGTACCCGAGGCGTTGAGCGGCTGCTCCTCGCGGCAGCACTCGGAGAAGCGGCAGAAGATGTCCTTGTAGGACAGGTAGCCGGTGAGGAGCGACGCGGCCCCGATGGCGATGCCCACGCTGATGGGCTCAAACGCCGCCACCACTCGGGCCGCCAGCAGCAGCTGCAGCACCGCCGCGCCGCAGAGCCGCCCGGTCCGCCTCATCCCCTTGCCTCACAACCCGCCGCCGCCGCTGCGTTGCGCGCCCGGGCGGCCGAGCGGCCTGCCGGACTTCCGGTTTGCGTCACTTCCGCCCCGCAGACCCACCCAGCCTTGGGGCGGCCATGTCAGTGAGGAGCTGGGAGACGGGGCCGTGCGCCGCCATCTTTGTGAGTGGCCCGGTCGTGTCTGGTGACTCAGCTTCAGTGGGACTCCACCCCGGGATTTTTTTTTTTTTTTTTTTGAGACAGAGTCTCGCTGTGTTGCTCGGACTGAAGTGCCATAGCATCAGCCTAGCTCACAGCAACATCCAACTGCGGGGCTCAAGCGATCCTCCTGCCTCAGCCTCCCGAGTAGCTGGGACTATAGGCGCACGCCACCACGCCCGGCTAATTTTGTTTAATATATATATAT
>CAUYPO010006187.1:0-79059 GCA_963574435.1 Cheirogaleus major | reverse complement strand
TTGGTCCAGACGCGGTGGCTCACGCCTGTAATCCTAGCACTCTGGGAGGCCGAGATGGGAAGATTGCTTGAGGTCAGGAGTTCGAGACCAGCCTGAGCAAGAGCGAGACCCCATCTCTACTAAAAATAGAAAGAAATTAATTGGCCAACTAAAAATATGTAGGAAAAATGAGCCAGGCATGGTGGCACATGCCTGTAGTTCCAGCTACTCAGGAGGCTGAGGCAGAAAGATTGCTTCAGCCCAGGAGTTTGAGGTTGCTGTGAGCTAGGCTGACGCCACAGCACTCTAGCCCAGTCAACAAAGTGAGACTCTGTCTCAAAAAAAAAAAAAAGTTTGGATGTAAGTTTAAGTTTACTGGATGTAATGAGGAATCATTAAAATTTTATCTATTTTTCTCAGCCTACATCTAAATTATGGTATAATTTTATCCAAAATGTTTTTTTTTAGTAATTCTTATGATATTTCATAACATTTAAGTTGTTCCTTTATTTAAAAACACAAAACTTTACTTAGCTTCTTAAGACTATACTATAGTCATTACATGTTGTGTAAAAGTAGCATCAATATATTCATAAAATAATAAGGTAGATTTTCTAGATTTTTTAAATGTTTATTTGAATTTTCTTATAGGAGCATTTTATTAATGATTATGATACATATTATGTGAAATTTACTGCCATACGTTGAAAGGCAATGATTAAAGTGCTTCTCTTGACAAATGCACATAATTGAAAATTGTAGATATGTAAACAATTATTTTTCAATAGTATATCTTTGTTGTATTCAGTATTTTTTGCATAAAATTTTTCTTATTCTGGCTTTCAATTCCATATTACTGTGTTTCTTTTTTTGAAGTATGTTTTATTAGATCAAATAATTTTATTTTTGCTTTTTAACCTTGATATACTTAGGATGATCATTTTCAACTCTGTATACTTAGAGACATGTGAAGTCCAATTTATATATAAATTTAGCATATGACTGTGGCCTATAAAAATATCTGTGTGTTTTCTGCTTATATAAGTATTTGTCCCTATGTTGTTCATGATTTATCTTGGATATTTCTTTTCTATGTTGTCAATGATTATTTTTTCCTGTCTAGGTGAGCAGTCAAAGAAACAGTCTTAAATTCATAATCTAATTATTATTTGAATCTATATTATGTGAGAGAAACACTTGTTATTTGAGGGTAATTTTTGAAAAATTTGAAACTGTATCTTTCTTAAATAGTCTTAAATTTTTAATTGTGGTGAAAAACATAAAATTGTCATCTCAAACATTTTTAAGTGCATGGTTTAATGGTCATAAGTATGTTCACATTGTTTGGTAACAGGTTTCTATATCATTTTTAACTAACAAAAGTAAAAGTGAACACCCATTAAACAACAAATTGTTCTTTCCACCTCTCTCCAGGTACTAAAGAATACTATTCTATCTTTGTTTCTATGTGTTTGACTACTTCAGATATTTTATATCTATAATCATACAATGTTTGTCTCTTTAAATGTCTCTTATTTTATTTAACATAATGTCCTCAAGGTTTATCCTTATGTACTCTATTGTGTGTGAAGATGTCCTTTTTTAAGGCTCAATAGTATTCCATGATAAGTATATGCCACATTTTCTTTGTCTACTTATTCATAAAAGGATACTGGAGTTGCCTTCAGGTGTTGTCTTTTGTGAATAATGCTGCAGTGTGCATGGAAATGCTAATAGCTACTCTGTGTTCTGGTTTAAGTATGTTTGGAATATTTTGGATGCACTGATGTGACAGTGTGTACATTCTTGCTTTTGTTGCCTGATTTTTTGAGGTTATATCCAAGAAATTATTGCCAAGACCAATTGTCATGATGTTTCCCTCTTACATATTTTTAAGGATTTTTACAATTATAGGTCTTATATTTTAGTCTTAGTCCATTTTTAAAATTGATGCATTATAATTATATATATTTATAGAGTACAATTTGATGTTTCTATATATGTATGTTGTATAATAAATCAGCATATTTAGTGTGTCTACTCATGCATTTATTATTTCTTGGAGCAAAAATATTCAAAAGCCTCTTGCAGCTATTTTGTAATGTACAATTTGTTACTGTTAAGATACTATACATCATCATCTTACTATGCAGTAGAACAACAGCCATGTTTCTTTGTTTCTTTGATGTATTGTGATTTTTGTTGAGAGTTTGGTCATTTTAAAAAGAGCTACGTATCCTATCCTTTGTGGAATGGCTTTACATGGGAAAACTTCACACTATTCAACCACACTAGGGATTTCTTCAACCTGTTAGTAATATGTGCTTTCTCTGTACTACTGTTTATTTTTCCATTAAAAAAGAGTTTATGTTTTCTCTAGAAAGCATTTAATTTCTTGCTTCCCTTGGCAAATGACATTGGTAGTGCAGTGTTTCTTTAAAAGCATTCTTCTTTTTTCTCAGTGGACCCAACCTGTAATTTGAACTATATCTCTATTCCCTTTAACACTCCATATGAGATAGCCCCAGAAAAACTTAGATTTTAGGACACATTTCATGCTTTCCTTTGTTTCCTGAGGGAGAAGCAAGGAATGTAAGACTTATTTATTTTTTTTCTGACTCCTGTCTGCTGTGGCACACAAATGTAATGAACTTTTCCTTAACTTGTCTCTTCTTGGCTTTGTACCCACTGAGGGTACCCCAAACTCAGTTGGTTTTTCTTTAGCATATTTGCGTTAAGTTCATACATCAGTGAAGAAACAAGGGCCTCAGATTTTTTATTCCACTGTCATGTTCTCAGCTTGGTATTTTACTTAGTTTTGTGGTAAAGTATATTCACCCAAATATAGTAGTTGGAATTAATTTCTTTTTTTAATTTTTTTAGGTATATTTTCTCATTATACCCAAGGTCTGTGGAAAAAGCAATGCATAGAAGCTCCATTCCAAACAGTGACATTAGAGATGTTTGGGAGTTGTGGCCTTGAAAATATATACTTAAAGAAAGACTGGGAAAGTGAGGGTGAGTTCGAAGGGCAGAATATATGTTATGATGGACACAAAAAATGTAGGACAATTACCTATAATGAAAGCATCACTGATAGGAAATGTCAAAAATGTAAAACATTTTTGAAAAAATATCAATTTATGTCCGTTACTTTTCCTGAACCACATATTTCTGTAAATAAATATCAATATCAACTTTTGGAACATAAATTTTATCTGAAAGGAAATTTGGAAAATTTAAATAATGACCTAGGCCATATTGAAAATAATGATTTGGATCAATTAAAATGTAGAATTGGGTTAAATGTTCAGTCAAATATTTCTGAAGATCTGAGATTTAAAAACGAAGGGAATATTTCTGTATGTGATCAATGTGATGAGTCATTTGTTAAATGTTTATTATACTTGCACCAAAAATATGCCAAAATCTATGACTTTGATCAATACAGGAATGTCTTTACCCATTCATCATTGCTTAAGCAATATCAGGGAATAGATAATTGGAGAAGACATTACACCTATAATAAAACTTCAGTATCTGTTAGCCAGGGTGTCACCCTAAATTATTCCCAGGATATTTATATTAGAGATAAAAATTATTCATGCTATAAGTCTGAGAACACCTGTAGCCAAGGCTCTGGCCCTAGAAAGCATCAGAAAAGTAATTTTCCAGAGAACCATTACAAATGTAACAAATGTGAGAAAATCTTTCATCAATATTCAAAGCTTATTTTCCATCAGTGTATTCAAATTCAAGAGAAGTCTCATGAATATAATAAATGTTTAGAAGCTTTTATTCTGCCATCAATTCATAATCAACATCAAAGAATCCATGTTGGAGTAAATTCATACAGGTATAATAAATGTGAGAAAGTCTTTAGTCAATCATCAAGTGTAAAAAAATATGAGACAATTCATACTGAGGAGAAACTCTACAAATGTAATGAATATGGCAAAGCTTGTAACAATATCTCACAACTTAGTCAACATCAGAGAATTTGTACTGAAAGGAAACAATACAAATGTAATGAATGTGGCAAAGCCTTTAAATGTGGTTCACATCTTACTCAACATCAGAGAATTCATACTGAAGAGAAACAGTACAAATGTGATGAATGTGGCAAAGCCTTTAAACGTCGTTCATATCTTACTCAACATCAGAGAATTCATACTGAAGAGAAACGGTACAAATGTGATGAATGTGGCAAAGCCTTTAAACGTGGTTCACATCTTACTCAACATCAGAAAATTCATACTGGACAGAAACCCTACAAATGCAAAGAATGCAGCAAAACCTTTAACTCTAGTACACATCTTATTCAACATCAGAGAATTCATACTGGAGAGAGACCTTACACATGTAAAGCATGCAATAAATCTTACACTAGTTCCTCAAGTCTTATTCAGCATCAGAGAATTCACACTGGAGGGAAACCTTACAAATGTAATGAATGTGGCAAAACCTTTCATTGTAATTCATATCTTATTGCACACCAGAGGATTCATACTGGAGAAAAACCATACAAATGTAAAGTATGCAGTAAATCTTATATTCATCATGCAAGTCTTATTTATCATCAGAAAATTCATACTGAAGAGAAACCTTACAAATGTAAAGAATGTGACAAATCCTTTAACTATAAATCATATCTTACTGAGCACCAGAGAATTCATACTGGAGAAAAACCTTACAAATGTAAAGCATGTAGTAAATGCTATAGTCATTCTTCAAGTCTTATTCAGCATCAGAGAATTCATACTGGAGAAAAACCTTACAAATGTAAAGCATGCAGTCAGTCTTATGCTCAGGCTTCAGGTCTTATTCGGCATCAGAGCATTCATACTGGAGAGAAACATTACAAATGTGAAGAATGTGGCAGAGCCTTTTACCATAGTTCAAATCTTAGTCGACATAAAAGAATTCATGGTAGAAAAACTCTAGGTGTAATAAATAAGGAAAACATTTTATCAAAAATGTAAAACTTAGGCCAGGCACGGTGGCTCACGCCTGTAATCCTAGCACTTTGGGAGGCCGAGGCGGGAGGATCGCTCAAGGTCAATAGTTCAAGACCAGCCTGAGCAACAGCGAGACCCCATCTCTACTAAAAAAATAGAAAGAAATTAATTGGCCAACTAAAAATATATAGAAAAAATTAGCCGGGCATGGTGGTGCATGCCTGTAGTCCCAACTACTTGGGAGGCTGAGGCAGAAGGATTGCTTGAGCCCAGGAGTTTGAGGTTGCTATGAGCTAGGCTGACACCATGGCACAGAGTGAGACTCTGTCTTAAAAAAAAAAAAATTATATTTTCTATAATGGAATAAATATTTTAATCATAAGACATATATTTTCAGACTGGATAAAAATAAATGCACCTATATGTTACTTACAAGAGCTAAACAGTAAACTAAATCGCCAAGAAAATTTGAAAGTAAAAGGATAAAAAAGATACATAATGCAAACATTAAACAAAGTAGCATAATAAAATAGATTCTAGGTCAAGATGAATAGCAAGAGAAATTGAGGGATATTTTGTAATGATAAAAGGTTTAATTTACCATGAATACCTAACTAAATTTGTACCTATACCAATTATTATAGTTGGAAATTTTCAGTTTTCTTGGTAATGATAAAATAAGCAGACAAAAAAATTTTAAACAATATAGAAGATTCAAATAACACAACTAATAAACTTGGTATGCCCTCTTTCTGTGTTTTTAACACAGAGAGAGGGTGTGTTTGTGTGTGTGTATATGTATGTATATGTCACTGTACCAAACAACTGTGGACTAAACATACATTTTCAGGAAATGTGGAAGGTTTACAAAAATTGGATATATGGTAGGCCATGGGGCAAGTTTTACAAATTTCAAAAGATGAAATGCATATAGAATATATTCTCTGGCCCTAGTAGAAATCAGTAACAGCAGCATAAGTAGAAAATACTAAGTATTTGAAAATTTAAAAATATATTTTGAAATAACCATGAATCAAAGAAGAATTCACAAAGGAAATTGGAAATTACTTTGAATTGAATCATACCAAATATATTAAAACTTGTGTGATGTATTTAGCAACAGCAGTGAGTAGAGGGAGAATGATAGCATGAAATGCACACATTAGAAAAAAAGAAAACCTAAAAATCAATTACCTAAGCATCAATGTCAAGATGTTACATTAATATTAAAAAAGAGCATATTAAACCCAAGGAAAGTAGAAGGAATAAAATAATAAAGATAAGGATAGAAATTAATGAAATGGAAAGTATTCAGTAGAGAATATAAAGAAAATTGAAAGTTGGATTGTTGAAAAGGCTCATAAAAATTGATAAATCACTGGCAAGACTAATCAAGAAAACAGAAGATACAAATATTATTAGTAATAAAAAAGGAACATTATTCCATATCTTAATGACATTAAAAAGGTATGAATAACTTCATGGCAATAAATTGGAGAATTTAGATGAGACAGGCAAATGTTTAGGAAAACATAACAAAACTGACACAAAGAAAAAAAGAAGCATCTCAGTGGTCCCAAATCTGTTAAAGAAATTAAATCCATAAATAAAAATATTGGAACAAAGAAACCCTTAATTCAAGAACATTATCACCTGTTAATCTTATGAAACATTTAAGAAAGAATTAACACCAATCTTACACAAACTCATCAAGAAAATAGAAAAAGAATGACTGCTTCTATACTTGTTTTATTAATATAAAGCAGCATAACGTTAAGAACACAACCTGAAGACAATAAAAAAGGAGAATTAACAGGCTACTTTTACTTTTAAATATTTGTGCAAATATCCTAAACAAAATAAATAAAAATAATAAAAATCAATCACAGTAACAGAATAAAGCAGGAGTTGGCAAACCAAAATCCCGTCCACTGCTTTGGTTAGTTTCAACTGATGAATGGGTTGAGACTTTTTTTTTTTTAATGCCTTGAACCAATATGTCTCTCTCCCTTTGCCAAGGGCTCTATTTATTTGTTGGGGCATAATTTCAATTCTCCATCAGGTTAAAACTCTGTCTTTAACTTACGACTTTTTCAGATCCTCAAATTGAAAGAAAAATAGAGATTAGGGCCTTTGCAGGTGTTACCTGGGAATGCACACTGCTCTGCTATGCATGTAGTCTTCTAGAACTCTAAGAATATGACAGAGCCTTGTAAAGCAAGTCCCTTATGTACATTTCACTCCTCCAATTTTCCTTTTAAGTTTTTTGGACCAGCCTCTTGTTTACCCCAAATGAGATCCCTGTCTCAGGCAGCTGTGATGATAAGCAATTGTCCCTGATTGTTTTCAATAAAAACTTCTGTGATAGGGATTTTTCAATGGGTATACCTTTAAGCTAAATAAAGACACGTCCTGTGAATCTGGCCTTTTCAGAGATCTGCATAACAGGTCAAATAGTAAGACATCTCTAGGGATGCAGCTTTGTTGTTATTAATTCGCAACCTGTTCTGCCCCCTCTAGTGACTGGTATGCTGTTAATTTTTACAACTACCATGGTTGTGTGTCTGCTGGTTTTGGAGCATACCATGGAGCCTGGGAGAGGTGGATGGGTGTAGGGCAAGTTAAAAGCCACAGAGCTCACTGTTCTTACTGAGCTTCAGCCATTTTCTTAAATATCCACTGCCTTTTCAGGCCTTTGGTTAATTTTGGATTTATGTAAAAATTTATTTAAACTTATTTTTTCCAGTTTTCTTGTTGCTTTTAGGGATGATTGGATTTTCTGAAGTGAAATGAAATCCTGACTTGACCATTTAGGAAGCGCTTCTCTGAATTTCTGCCTTCTCCTTCTTCTTCTTCTCCTCCTCCTCCTTCTTCTTCTTATTTTTTTTTTTTTTTTGTGAGACATGGTCTCCTCTGACACTCACTCAGGCTAGAGTGCAGTGGCATCATCATAGCTCACTGCAACCTCTAACCCCGGGCTCAAGCAATCCTCCTGCCTCAGACTCTCGAGTTGGTGGGACTACAGGCGCGTACCACCACGCCTGGCTAATTTTTCTGTTTTTTGTAGAGATGAGATCTCAAGATGCTATTTTTCTGATTCTGACTCCTCAGCCTTACTGTTTCCCATTTAAGGACACATGTTATTTCACTGTGTCCATCTGGATAATTCCGGTTAATATTCATATCTTAAAGTCAGTTGATTAACCACCTTAGTTCCATATAAAACCTTAATTCCACTTTGCCAATGTAACCTAATGTAATCGGAGGTTCCAGTGATTAGGAGGTGGGTCATCCTGGTGAGGATGAAAAAGTTCTGCTTACCACACCCATTCCTGGGGAAATTAATTATAGTGTATTATAATCTATCTATAAATTGTGAAATAGTTCAAGATCAGTTATATTCTTTTACAAAGGGCAGAGTAACTGCACGTTATGCACAAAGGCCAAGAACATGCTAAATGGGAGAAAAGAATATTGGATATCTAAATTATGGCCAGAAATTTTCCCAAGGGTAGACTGCACTATCTAGTACTTCTGATCATTTATAGTCTTGAAATGTGCATTTTTTCCTTATTATATTATTATACACAAATCTTATCCTCATTTAGCAATTTATAATATCCTATGTGTTTTAAAATAGTTTATCTGTTAAAATTAGGGCAATCTTAATGAAAGAATCTAATGTAAGATAATCACTAGCACAGTGGCTAGTGCATAATAAATGCTAAATAAATAATTAAACACATTATTTCTAATACTTTTTAGATAGGACAGCTGTTTTTCAGGAAGGCAAGTGAGGTAAAGAAATGACTTGTCTAGTGTTATGCTATCTATAGGTAGAAGAATTGGGAGCTCCAGACCTGTGCATTTTTCACAGTGAGGTAAGTTTGGATAAAGCTTTCTCCATAGGAACTAATTTTTTTTCCTTACAACCTCCAAGTCACACATAAGGAACTAATTTTTTTTAAAAAGCAATACTTTTCTATATCACTAAACCCCAAAATATAACTGATTTAGTTCATTCTTAACTCACTCAATGTTTGATACTATAAGAAGAGATGAAAATGCCTCAGATAGGCTTTGATATAGTCTACTTTGAATATAATCTTTTACAGTATCAAAAATAAAAGTCTATTATGGAGACTTGGGAAAGGTGATTTGTTTTTGCCTAGAATGATGATTATATAAATATATAGATGTATGCTGCTGTCTTTATAGTCTTGAAATCTGTGGAAGCCACAACTCAAATTGACTCATCAAATGCCACAGAGACTGTGAGCAGAAATATTTTGAAAGATATTACCTGAGGGGTTTTGCTTTGAGCCCAATTATGAGCAGACAGACTTGGTCTATGCCTTAACGATGTATTCTAAGAATTTATGGCAGCACAGGGGCTTAAAATATCAGTAGGCTTGGTAGTAAAGATATTTTATTAATTATAAAACAATAAGTTTTAAAGAATTGCTTGTATGAAAGCAAAGTTATCTCAGTTATCTGTACATGCATGATATATATCTGTGGATTAAGAGAATTTTTAATGGCATGATTATATAGTTTCACTAAATACTGAACATTTAGGGGTTGTCCAGAAAGTATCCAGCCATTGTTAATATATTGAGAACAGTTACATGGCTGGATACTTTCCAGACAGCCCTGATATTTCAGGAGCACTTTAATTTATCAGTTCATTGATATATATTTAAAGAATACAAACAAATTAATATGAAACAATTTAAAAATTAAAGCATTTGGAACTCAAACATGGATAACTTTCTTTTTTAAGCTTTCATTTTTGGTTATGTCCATCTACTTTACATTTAATAGTGTGACTAATCAAAAATTAACTGTTCACATAGATTATTTTACTTATTCTGAGCCACTGTATATATTCTATTACGATTATTCCAGAAAACCTTCCAACTCTTGGTTGTGTGACCTCAATTTCTTATTTAGAAGTCTCAATCCAGGACAATCTAAATAATGGGACTAATTTTTCTGGTTGGGGAGATGGTTGCGTATTTTCAAATCCCAGAGTCATTTCACAGACTTAGGCCAACTTTCCATATTCATTCTCCATTTCTTCCTTAACTAAATGCTGGGGACTCTAATCTCCTTTCCTCCCAACTCTGCTACCATTCAACCTACCTTGGGATTCCTCTCAAAGCTAATGGTGAAGTGAGACAGGATTTATTATGTTCCTCTAAATACCACCTAGCTTAGGACTCTTTTCTTTTTCTTTTTTTTATTTTTATCAACGTTAGTGAGAAAGCTTTTTTTTTTTTTTTTTTTTTTTGAGACAGAGTCTCACTTTGTTGCCCAGGCCAGAGTGAGTGCCGTGGCGTCAGCCTAGCTCACAGGGAGCTCAAACTCCTAGGCTCAAGCGATCCTTCTGCCTCAGCCTCCCAAGTAGCTGGGACTACAGGCATGCGCCACCATGCCCTGCTAATTTTTTCTATATATTTTTAGTTGGCCAATTAATTTATTTCTATTTTTAGTAGAGATGGGGTCTGGCTCTTGCTCAGGCTGGTTTCAAACTCCTGACCTTGAGTGATCCGCCCACCTCAGCCTCCCAGAGTGCTAGGATTACAGGCGTGAGCCACCACGCCTGGCCGAGAAAGGACTCTTAAAGTTACAAGGGCTCCAAGATTTTAAGAAAGTTCCTCCAGGCTTCATTCTTCCCTCTCTGAATTTTCTACTTTTCCAGATCAGGCTGAGTTTTAGCAAGTGCTATAGTTTGGATATTTGTTTCCCCCAGACCTCCTGTTGAAATTTGATCCTTAGTATTGGAGGTGGAGCCTAATTGGAGATGTTCGGTCTTTGGGGCAGATCCCTCATAAGTAGATTAATGCCCTCCTTGTTGGTGAGGAAGAGTGAGTTCTCATTCTTATTATTTCCCTCCAGAGCCAGTTCTTAGAAAGGACCTGGCACCTCCCCTCTGGTGCTCTCTCCGCTTCCTCTCTCACCATGTGACCTGTGCACATGGCAGCTCCCCTTTGCCTTCTGCTGTGAGTGGAGGCAGCCTGAAGCCCTCACCAGATACAGGTGCCAGTGTCATGCTTCTTGTACTGCCTGCAGAACTGTGAGCTAAATAAACTTCTTTTCTATATAAATTATACAGTCTCAGGTATTCCTTCATAGAAACACAAGTGGACTAAGACAGCAAGGAAGCTTGAGGGTGAGGTAGGGTTCTTTCTAAGTGTTTTCTCTCAGAGAGATCATTTGTATTTCTGGCTGGTCCTTTAGATCAATGCTTTCTAACTGATTTTATGCGATGGAAAATAGATACATAGAAAATAATAGTATTTTTATGGTGTACATGGTATTACACAGAAGACTGTTGTTATCCATGCCTGGAGGCAGTGGCTACCTTAGGCCCCACCATGCTATTCTGAAGGAATGAACATCTCAGGCAGACCTGTAACCTATTCTCAGTGGATTTCCCTTTCCCACTATTGGGAAGCTGCAATTTAAACAATGGGAGCTGTCTTCTGGTGCTTTCCTGGAATGGGAGTCCCCTTAGACTACTTATTTTTTTTTTCTGGGATATGGAAATTCAGACAACTATTCCTATTGGTTCATGTTGCTCTTTAAGATTCCTGTGCTGTCTGCCAAGTGGACAGAACTGGAGGAGTAGGACTATTTTAGATTCATTTTTCCTACTGAAATATTGTTCTTAACTGCCGAGTACTAAGGTACTTTAGTATAAACATCAAGACATGGCTGTGCATGCCAGGTGTTGGATGTATAGTTTTAGTGGACAGGAATTGGCTTCTGTTCTGAATTCAATAGAAGTTTTTCCAATTTGATGCAATTACATTAAGTCCAAATATACCAGAGTGTTTTCTTTTAGGCTTAGGATAGTGAAAGACAATTAAATGCCTAAGAATAACTACTATTAGTAGAAGTATTAACTTTCTTCCTTTATTCTTAGGATGGCTTGAGTCTGTTTATCCTTTGGGTCTCAGTTTAAATATAATTCAGACTTTCCATGCCAACTCATGTAAGTGCCCTTGTCATCCTCTCTTAGTCCCTTGCTTGCTAGTCTTTCTTAGGACTTTACATACATACATACATATTTATTTGTTTCTGGTATGTAAGCCCTATTAGAAATATAAACTCCTTAAGAGCAGGTTCCACATCCAGCTTGTTGCCTAACACAAAGAACGTATCCAGATTTGTTTACTGAATGAAACTCATGACCTTTCTGTGAAAATCATTTATTTGAAACATAAATTTTAAAAATACGTATTTTTCTTTATTTTTCTAATTTATTTTCTATATAAACTGAGGTATTCATTTTTGAGTCTCATTAATGTTTAGTAACATTTTATATAAACTTTCCCTTTGTGTTCTATGGAAGTCTAAATTTACATAATCATTAAAAACCCCACAGCGGCACATTACCTACATTTGCCCGTGTTCCTTTCATAATTTTGAAACTTTGGCTTTTTCCCTTACTTGAAGTCTGGCAGCTTGGGTCTAATTTACATGCCACTAAGTATATAACTGGAAAAGAAAACGAGGGTGCCCTGTATCAAAACTTAATTCCGAAGATCCAAATCCAAGAAATCGACCCACTTTTCTGCTAAGGGTTTGTCCTAAGAGGCGAGCTCTTCTCCTCTGGCCGCTCTAGCCAAGTTGGCCGACTGCCCCTGAGTACTGGACACAGCCTTCGAGTCCCGAATTTTGGGTCAGAGTTACTTTCCAATCGTGAGGCACGATTCTGTGTGCGTTCGAGACCGTGGCCTCGGAGGTGCGCGTGGGGGGCGTAGCCGAGCCATTTAAACCAGCGAATCCGCGTTCATCCTTCACCTCTTGCCTTATCTCGGCAGATGCCCCACGGATTTGCACGAACTCCCGAGTCTTGACCTTCCTCCTCCCCTCTCCAGGCTGCTCGGACGACTCGGGGCAGCCACTCCCCAGAAGGCGTGAGGATAAAGTTGGAAGAACTGAACTAGGTCGACAACAGAGCGCCGAAACTCAGTTCCAGGGACGCTCCGGAGCGCCGGAGAGGCAGGCAAGTTGCACCCGCGCGAAGGGGGCGGGCCGGCTCGGGCCGCTCGCATTTCCTGTGACAGGGGCTGCCCCAGCCTCTCCCTCTCCCGCGGCGGCGGGACCATTTCCTGAATCGCTGAAGCGGAGGGAGGACTGGGCGCGGCCCTACCATTAGCGCAAAGGGACGGGGGGTGAAGAAAAGGAAAGCTGGAGGGTTGCCGGGACAGTCAACTACGAGGAAGTTCTACCGGGGCTGGGCTTCCCCCCACACAGGCAAAACCGAGACTTCTGTGGGACAGAATTCCTCCCTTAGGCCCGGCCAGCCGCCTGTTCGCCCGGCCCTGGAGCATCCCCCCTCCCCGCATTCCCGAGGTGGTTCAGCCCGAGAGGCCGGCGTCTTTCCCCCAGTTTGCCGTTCACCCGGAGCGCTCGGGACTTGCCGATAGTGGTGACGGCGGCAACATGTCTGTGGCGTTCGCAGCCCCGAGGCAGCGAGGCAAGGGGGAGATCACTCCCGCTGCGATCCAGAAGGTGAAACCGCGCGGGGTCGGGGATGCCAGGCCCACCCCGGCTCTGGGAGAGACTCCGGGGGCAGGGCTGGGCGCGGAGGCGGAGGCGGGCCTGCTGGGAAGCGGCCGTGTGGGAACCCAAGCCGCGGGCTGTGCCCGAGTGGGTGGCGGGAGAGGACGAACCGGTTTTTTCACGGAGTCCCTCGCGCGTTTAGGCTTTTTCCTAACAGGCACAAAAGCCCAAACAACCGCCGCCTGATTTCTCTGGGGATGGGGCGGCGTTCGGGCGGCGGGGCGCGTGCGCCCGGCGGCGGCCGCGCGGGGAAGGGCTGTGTGTCGCGGCCCGCGGCCCGGCGCGTTGCTCCGGAGTTACTTTGGCGGCTCCCCGCCCCACCCCGCGCGCGGCTGCTGCTTGGTGCAGTCCCGACCTCGCGTCCTGGCAGGCGGAGGGAAGTCCCAGCGCTGGTCGCCGCCCCGCAAACTCTGGCCGAGTTGAGGAGCTCTCGGGAGAACTTGGGCGACGCTACAGGAAACCTTAGTAGAGTCTGAGGGGCCGGTGAGGAAGGACCCCGTGGACTTAGCGGTTCCACCCGTACCCCCCTTCTGCATCACTCGTATTGATTTACATCTGCAGCAGATATCTATTGAGCAACTATTGTAGGCGCTGAGGCTACTGTGATGAGCTATGGTCCCGCCTTCCTGGAGCTTACAGTCTAGTGGTGGGGACAGTCGTGACCAATTATAGAAGTCGTGATCCATAGGGCGCAGCGTCCTTTTTAGAGGGTAGTGCAGCCGCGGTCGTTGCCGTGTTACTGCCGGTGGGAACACAAAGGTTCTTTATTGTCCTCTACCCCTTGTTGCCTACGAGCAAGGCAGTATTCTAAAAGTTACTTGTTAAATTTAGCAATTTACGTTGAGTATTTTTGCTTTGTTTTAGGCACAGGAGCAAGGATGAAAATAGGAAAAAGTCAACTTCTAGTACCTCTCGGGGCACCTAGATTATGTTAATCGGCTGTTTACTGTCAGGCTCTTTGGAGTGTGGCATTTGACATTTGCCCAACTGTTGCTTTATTTTATGAACAAACGGGCTTGGCAGTGCCTGGAAATGCAGTGCTTTCATGTAGTGCACTGGGCTAAGTCTGCAGCCTGGCTAACAGTTCCTAGTACACACGAATGCAAAACATGTTTCTGCAGGGGTTCACTGTTTTTATTTCTGAGCTAGAGAAAAGTCCCGAGTTTTTTCTTTTTTTCTATAAAGTTTTTCTTACATAAACCCTAAAATATTTATCATGGGTAATTAATTCAGAGAATGCTGATCAGTTATTTTTCATCCTCAGATGAGAAGAGAAAAATAGATTCCAAATTAAGGGCCTCATCCTACAGTGTGAAAGATTGGTGTTAGATATGAGACATATTCTAATAGCGAATTTCATTAGGTTGAGAAGATGCGTTGTGAAATCGTTTGGTGGGAGATTGGATTAATGCATTTTAAGGACAATTTCTTTTTGTCCTCCAATGACTCTATTTAAGAAATAAGTGCACTAATTAGAAGGGCTTGTTAATATTTTTTCCTGGCAAGTGAAAATTGTGATTCATGTGCAGAAAAAAAGTCACACAGTTAATGTTAAGTGGATCTTCATTTTTCATTAAGAATTAATTAACTAAATTTATCGAGATAGAATGATTATGGTGTTGTGCCCAATAATTTTATTGAATACTGACTGGTAGGGTAGGACAGGTTCAGGAGGAACATCTCCTATCCTTTGATCTTACGGCCAAATCTGAGCCCCTGAAAACTTTTAAGTGGTTTGCACAGGCTAGCAAAGCTGACACTAAAACTAACTGACCTTTTAATTGCTACAATCAGTACTCTTTCCTCAGTGCCACCTTTCTTAGATGAATTATTTAACCTTTAACACCAAGATTGCTTTAAAGTATTATAAGATGATAGAATGATCAATGTTTTTGTTTTTAATCTTTTGAGACAATTGTGAGGTAAACTCAATGTCTGTGATAAATATTATACATGCATAGAAATTATCATATTTTATTATTATGCCATAATTGTAGAACCACAAAACCATACTGTTATAAAACTTGGAAACTGGTCAGCTGCCTCATCAAGCCTCCTGGGCTGCAGTTTTCATGTATTTACTTCACTAGATAAGGACAGAATTTTTCTTTACTACTACAAAGTGTTAGAGTGATGCACACAGCTCAGACTCTTAACTTTTAGTCTTAACTGGCTAAAGCTTCTATTACAGATAGCAGAGGTAATTAAATGTTTGAATATAAAAGAAATTCAAACTTTCCCTTCTGGGTCTCAGATAATAGTTCAGAGAAAGAATAGTTGGAATAGAGATATTATAAGATTATTGATTAATCATGGTATCATTTCAAAGGTGTAAAGTAAGATTTTCCATTGTAAGCTACAGTATGTATAAAAAAGACCCAAGTAGATTGAGTTTCTGTGTAGATGAAACATTTCTAGAAATCTGAAGGAAAAATGTTAATTATTGAAAGTATGGTCCATATGAACTGTGCATGGCATATTTTTATAATATAAGAGATTTACACAGTTTAGTATGTAATGAAATTTTATGTGAGAGAGCTAAGTCACTAATCTTCCTTTAAATTATGTTTGTTATTAAAATGAATTTAAAAATATTTTGTAGCAGCAGGTAGTAACATTAACAAAGTAATGTTAAGGGAATTTTGTTTTTTATGTTTCTGTATTTGGGTAATGATTTTATAATATGTAATGATTGGTTTGGGGTAACAATATTTTGTCAGGGGATCCACTTTAGGGTTCTTCTACAAGCAGCATTTACTAATGCCCTCACTCCCTGTTTTCTAGTTTTTTATTTGATAAATTAGATTTACAATAAACTTTTTCTAATTTTTTTCAGATGTTGGATGAAAATAACCATCTTATTCAGTGTATAATGGACTATCAGAATAAAGGAAAGACCTCAGAGTGTTCTCAGTAAGACTGATGTGAATTTTTCTTTTGTATTCATTTGCTTAAATTTTTTATTTTTTAATAACAGCTTTATTAAGATATAATTTATATACCATATAATTTATCTCTTTTTAAAAGTATATAATTCAGTCTCTTTAGTATATTCATAGAGTTGTGCTACTATCACCTTAATCAGTTTTAGAACATTTTCATCATCCTAAAAAGAAACCATACCCGTTAGCAGTCAGTCCTCACTCCCTCATCCCTCACCTCCTGATAACCACTAATCTGCTTTCTGTGTAGATTTGCCTATTGTGACATTTCATATAAATAGATTCATACGGTATGTGGTCTGTTTTGACTGACTTTTTTTTTCCACTTAGCATAATGTTTCCAAGGTTCGTTCATGTTGAAACATGTATTAGTACTGCATTCCTTTTTATTGCCAAGTAATCTTCCATTGTACAGCTGTACCACATTTTATTTATCCATCAGTTACGGACATTTGGGTTGTTTGTATGTTTTGGCCATTATGGATAACACTTCTGTGAACATTTGTGTATAAGTTTTTGTGTGACTTTTCTCGATTTTCAAATTTTCAAAAGAAAAATTTCTTCTGCAGGGAGGTGGGTGTCATTTTTTTCTTATACATCTTACCCTGCATTGTAAAATAATGACTTCAAATTTGTGTATAATCTGATCTGTGGAAAAGTTAGCTTTTCATATATGTAGGATATTGAATTGCATTCATATATATGGTTGAGAAAGCAAAGTTTATATCTAATACATAGAGAACTGATTATCATTCTTAAGGACAAGACTTTCTTATTTTGAAGTGATGTGTCTGATGTGGTAGAATAAGTTGACTATTTTATCAAAAGTCTTTAGGACAGCACTGTCCAGTGGAAATATAAATGTGAGCCACATGTGTCATTTTAAATTTTTAGTAAACACAGTAAACAAGTAAAAAGAAACAGATGAAATTAATATTAATGTGTTTTATTTAACCCGTTATTTCTAAAATAGTATCATTTTAATATATAATAAGTATAAAAATATTAATGAGATATTTTGTATTTCTTTTTTTCATACTAAGTCTTCAAAATCTATTGTGTGTCTTACTAGAATAACACATCTCATTTTGGATTAGCCACATTTCATTGTGTCTAGTGACTGCTGTTTAGACATTGTAGCTCTAGAATATAGTCGTCCCTCAGTATCCATGGGGGATTGGTTCTGGGACTAACCTGCGGATACCAAAATCCACAGATGTTCAAGTCCTTGATATACAATGGTGTAGTATTTGCATATCACCTATGTACATCCTCCTGTATACTTTCAGTCATCTCTGGATTACTCATATTACCAAATACAATGTAAATACTATGTAAATAGTTGTTACACTGTATTGTTGAGGGAATAATGACAAGAAAAAAGTGCACATGTTCAGTACAGATTGCAACCACCCATATATATATATATATTTTTATATATTTTTGATCCGTGGTTGGTTGAACGCACAGATGCGGAACCCATGGGAAGGGAGTGCCAGCTGTATTTTATTTTCACTGTTGTTTTGGCCACATCTCTGTTTCCTCGAGATCTCACTGGCCTATTCTCAGGCAGATAATTCCCAGCAACCCTGACTCTTGCTTTGCTTAGTTTTCATGATGTGTTGGTCTCTTGCTGTCATTTGACCCTTTATTTAACTGCAAGTCTCCATTACTTTTTCTTTTTTGTTAAAAATTATTTTTTTAGATTAAAACAGTTATATGGCCATTGTAAAAAAAATTAAGTATAAAAGTTTGTAGAGATAAGTCACATTTTATATCCCACTGTCTTATATTCCTTCTTCCCTCCACAGGGGTAACTGCTTTTAATGCTTTAAGTAGGTATCCTTTCAAACATTTTTTTTTTGGTACATTTACATATATACATTGGCATCTTTGTAAACACCTGTATATAGGTATTGTTTTTAATATTTATGTAGGTTACAGTTTTATATATGGAATTAATGGGTCAAAGATCATGCTGAATTGCCAAATTACCCTGCAAAAAAGATTGTATTGGTTTGCTTTTCCCCAACCAACCAGATTTTCAGAGTCCTGGTTTTCAACCACCTCTGCCATGTTAGTCACCTTTAAAAAAGTTTTGCACATCTGATTGGTGAAAAGTGGTATTTTTTTTAAAAAACTTTTTCTTTTGAAATAATTTCACACTTAAAAAAGTTTCAAAAATAGTACAAGAAATTGCTGTATGCCCTTCACTGAAATTTTTCCAGTGATAATCATATTAGCCCACTTGCTTTATCATTCATTTCTCTCCCGTATTGTTTTTCTGAAACATTTAAGAATAATTGCAGATACGATTCACTCTTGCTTCTAATAACCTCAGTGTGTATTTCCTAAAAACGAGTACATGTTCTTAAATTACTGGAGTATAATTATTAAAATCAAGAATGCAATACTATTATCTAATCTTTAGAGGTTTTTGTGAATGTTGCCAATTGTCCCGTTAGTATGTGTTTTCTTGTCCAGGATCCAGTGCAGGATCTAATGTTGCGTTTGGTTGTCATGTCTCTTCAGTATACTTCATTCTGGAACTGTTCCTCGGTGTTTTGTTCCTTTTTTTTTTTTCCCAACGTTTCATGATGTTGACATTGTTGAAGAGTACAGACCAGTTATTTTGTGGAATGTCCCTCATTTAGAATTTGACTGGCATTTCCCTGTGATTAAATTCATGTAATGTACTTTTGGCAGGAGTACCACAGATGTGATGTTGTATTCTTCTCCCTGCTTCCTTAGTAGGCATATAATAGCAGTTTGTCCCAATTTTGATAACAACTTTGATCACTTAGTTAAAGTGATGCCTGCCAGTTTGTCCACTATAAAGTTACTTTTTTTCCCCTTTATAATTCACATGTGTTTTATAGGGAAGATACCTTGAAACACACATATGCTGTTTCTCACACTTCAACACATTAGTTTAACATCCACCAATGATTTTTGCCTGAAATAGTTATTACTGTGGTGGTTGCCAAATGGTAACTAAATCCACCATTCCTTTTACTTTTATTTGAGTCCCACTGTAAGGAAGAAATTTTTCCTTCTCTCCCCCATTCATTCTTTCATCATATTTATATCTGAATAGACTTACACATTCTTACTATATTCTCTAGGTTATAATGTTACCCTGTTACTTATTTTCTTTCTCTAATTGTCCTAGATTTGGCCACTGGGAGCCCCTCAACCTGGTTTCTTGATATGTCTTCATTATTTTTGAGCATTTTCTTGTACTACAAAATGTTACAGGTTCATCTTGACTTTTTCCTGTGCAAGTCTAGAATCACCCATTTCTCCAATCCCTAGTTCTTTTTGGAGAAAAAAGATAGATATAGATATATTTAGAAACTATATCTGAGTGCTAGGTTCTTACTATCTAATCTCTTGTATGTTTTGCATTTTATATGACCATTTCCATTTATGTATATTGTTCCTTTGATGAATCTTGTCTATATATTTAGAAATATTCTTTAAAAAAATTAACTAGCTGGTCTGTTTCTTCAGTTTAACTATGAATAATCATCAATGATATGGAAATCATTACCTCAAGTCAGCCATGGAATGACAGAACTTAGAGGCACTGACTATTATAGAATATAGTCATGTACCGCATAACAACCTTTTGGTCAACAATGGACTGCAATGGTGTTTCCACAAGATTATAATACCATGTTTTTACTGTACTTTCTGTGTTAAGATAATTTTAGATACACAAATACCATTGTGTTATAGTTGCCAACAATATTCAGTACAGTAATAGGCTGTACATGTTTGTAGCTTAGGAGCTGTAGACTAAAACATATAGCTTAGGTGTTTAGTAGGCTATACCATCTAGGCTTGTGTAAGTACTCTTGATGATGTTCATATGATGAGGATGATGTTGCCTGATGATACGTTTCTCAGAATGTATCCCCATCGTTAAGCAACATGACTGTTAATTATATTTACCTATGGCTTTTAAGAATCCCAGATGGAGCAAAAGGGGTTTTATAGCATAGGACACATTCAGTTTCTTATAGCACCCAGTAAGTAGTACATATCATGGATAGTAGATGTTCAGATCTGGAACCAACTTTTCCTATTTGAATCAGCAAAAGTTTGTATTCTTTTTTTTTTTTTTTTTTTTTGTATTAGAGTAACTTTTATTTTTTTTCTATTTCAGCATATTATGGGGGTACAAATATTACGGTTATGTATATTGCCCATGCCCCCCTTCCCCCTCGAGGCTGAGCCTCAAGCATGACCATCTCCCAAACGTTGCACATCTCACTCATTATGTATTCTTTTATTATTTGTATTTTCAACTTTTTAATATCATTTTCCCCATTCTCTGCATATTGGAATAGATCTCATTTTTTTTTATATTTGGTGCAAATGAAGCTTAAATTGACTTAGGTAGAATCTTAAATTCTACCCTTTATGATGGATTTAATTTCATTCTAAATGTTCTTTAGATGTCTTTTCTTTCTCAAGTTATCAGGATTGGTTTGTGAGTAAAGAGAAGAAAAATCCTCCTTTCAATCTTAATGTTCTTGTTTCTCATAGTAGGAGAAGCAAAAGGAAAACAGAAACATTAGTAAATGACAGCAGTCTGGGAATTGATAGCCTAATACTAATTAAACAATTTCTTAAGATGTGATAACTTTGCCTGAAACAGTGTTTTTTAAATTAAAAATAATTTTACATTCTTTATGAAAGCAATATGTACATTGTAGAAAATTAGAAAACATAAATATGTAAAAATAAGAGAATTAGTACCATATTCTTACCACCCAAAGACTTTTCACTGGTAATACTTTTGTGTATGTTGCTCTATCTGCAGACACACCAAAACACACTCATCTATTACACTCATAAAGTCAGTGGTCTGAATCACTCGTGGATCCTGTGTACCCAGATCCTCTTTCCTTTAAATTCTGGTAACATACTTGTGAGAATGTGTTATTGCTCTACTGTGGTGTTTGGTTTGAGCATTTTCTAAATCAACCTATGTTTGCTTAAAGCAGCCCTTATTTTTTGTATTTTTAAGGTGGGTTCAACTATTTCAGAGTGTTTTATATATAATTCTCAAGCAAAAATTTAGTATTAAGGGAATTTAGGTTTAAATTTTTAGTTAGGAAGATAATTTTGTTCTATAAAAAGTTATTCTTGATGTCTAATAAATGTCCTTTTCATAACTTGTGGGTAAGAATTTCTTTTTAAAAACAAAATCTGACCTCTTCAGATTATTTTATATCAATAAATTTAATAGAGGTTATTTGACCTTATTCAAAGTAATTGATGTAGTGACTCTTAGTGGAATCTTTGGGAAGTGAACTGTTTCTCATTTTGTAGTTTAATAATCATGAGTATTTGGGAGTATATGTCAGTATTTATTAGTACAGTACCATCATCAAGCATAAAATACTGAATATATTTTATATCTGCTGGTAGCTTGTAAGATAGTTACCATCATCAAACAAGATGTTGAATATTCTAATATCTACCCTTAGGTTAGGTTATATACTCTTTAATTAACATATACTATTTTAGAAATAGTAATACATTAAGAAAGTAAACTACTTCAGTGACAAATATAACAATATTTATAGAATAAAACAATTAAGTTTCTCAGGAAAATATGTATTTAATAACATTTTTATTATTTCAGTAGGCTCAGCTTAGTCTAGATTCTTCTGGAATATTTGCTGATAGCTTTTAGGTGACCTGTGTACACAAGCATAAGAGAATATGAGTATGAGCTGGGTGTGGTAGCTCACGCCTGTAATCCTAGCACTCTGGCAGGCCTAGACAGGAGGATCGCTCAAGGTCAGGAGTTCGAAACCAGCCTGAGCAAGAGCAAAACCTCGTCTGTACTGAAAATAGGAAGAAATTAATTGGCAAACTAAAAATATATAGAAAAATTAGCAGGGCATGGTGGCGCATGCCTGTAGTCCCAGCTACTTGGGAGGCTGAGGCAGAAGGATCGCTTGAGCCCAGGAGTTTGAGGTTGCTGTGAGCTGGGCTCACACCACAGCACTCTAGCCCAGGCAGTAGAGTGAGACTCTGTCTCAAAAAAAAAAAAAAGGAATATGAGTATGTACTACTCATATTCTTAATGTTCATTTTTGAGCCTGGAATTGTCTTAGACTAAGCTTATTTGATGAATGCTGTAAACAAATGCAATTTTATTGAAAAATACCTATTGAAATTAGAAAAGGCCAATTATAATTTTTTCATTTTTTACCTACCCTTTTATATTAGGGAAAATGATTTGGAGATATTAGGACACTTGGAGAAGTTTGAATGGGTTCTGTGGATTAGATAGTATTGTATCAATGGTAATTTTCTTATTTTGATGGTTGTGCTGTTGTTATATAAGGGAATAGGCTTATTTTGGGGAAGTCAACACTAAAGTATTAGGAGTAATGGGATATTATGTCTGCAACTGATTCTCAAATGGTTTTGGAAAAAAATGAGTATATATGTGTTGGTGTGGCTATTTAGAGACAGAATGGTACAACAAATGTAGTACAATGCTAATAATTAGGGAATCTGGAAGAAATATGGCACTTATTTATAATTCTTGAAACTTTTCTGTAAGTTTAAATTTATTTCAAAATTTTAAGTTAAAATTGAGCAGATGTCTTAAAATTAAATTAACTCATAAAAGATACTGCATTTATAGATATTAAAAACTGCAAGGGACTTTAGAGATCTGTTCTAATTCCATTATACCTTAAGAGCGGGGCAAATTAGATTTAATAGTAGTTTATCAAGTATTAATCAGCATGATAACTAAAATTTTTTCTTAAAAGGTCATGGATAAGCCATGTTTCTTAGTATGGTTTGGTATTTTGATTTTTGGTGCGGTGGTTAGTGGTCCTCAATGAATCTCATATCTGAGTATAATGTAGCCATAGTAATTGATACTCAGAAGAAAAGAAAAACTTAAAGGAGTAGACTTTGAAATGGGTATGTATTCTAATTAAACATGGCTGGTTGGTTTTTTAAAAATGACAAGATATAGAACCCTTTATCTTAAGTTCAATTCAGGATCTCTACAGGATAATGAAATAGTTCCAGCTAGTGGTACCTGTTAGTGCTGTTTGAAGAATTTCAATAACATAATTAATTAGCCATTATGAATGATTCTATACAATGTAATAATTATTACTTTGTCCTTATTTATATAAGGAGCACTATCAAAAATGTATTAGGTCTGATTGGGCAACATAGTGTACATGTGAAGAGGAACATTAAAAGTCTTAGTGAGGAAACTTTATTTTAAGGTCAGTGAGAAATTTTTTTTTTCCTAGTAAGAAAAAAGCTATGAATGTAGTTTGTAACAGGAAAAAAGGAAGAATATACTAGAATTTCTTTTATGGTGTCTATTTTAGAAAATTACATCATTCAAGATCTGAATTAGAGCACTTTATTCAGCTGAACAAAGTTCTTTTGACTTATTTTTATTACTTAATTTTTATTTAGTATTTTTAGTAAATGAAATTTTAAGACAGCCTAACAATTTGATGCAGGTTTTAAAGTTTGTATTTATGGGGCTTACTGTTTGCACACGCTGAGAATCCAGTACTAGCAATTGGATCACTACTTATTTTAATATAGTTTTATCTAAGTTAATTTTTAAAATTGTAAGGAGATGCTTAGCCAAATTAATTCATAAGTAAGATTACAGTAAGCATACATCATGCTAATAATGA
The DNA here is from genome assembly GCA_963574435.1 of Cheirogaleus major. Lineage (NCBI taxonomy): Eukaryota > Metazoa > Chordata > Mammalia > Primates > Cheirogaleidae > Cheirogaleus > Cheirogaleus major. The sequence goes on along the minus strand of CAUYPO010006187.1, from coordinate 54,894 downwards.
GAATTTATTTTCTTCAAGTTATTCTTTAGCAATGTTGGTGTCCTATCATTTCTTCCATCTCTGTTTTAGCATATCTTTTTTTTTCCTGTAGTTGGTGATTACCTGTTCATTGTTTATTACCTGTATATATTGAGTCCTTATAGATAGGTAGCATAAACCACAGCAGGCGTAAGTTGTTGGTCATTACTGCAGAAATGAGAAGGGAAAATGTGTGGTTCTTACCTCCTTTTCCTACATTTTAGCAGAACGTGTTGAGTGGGTTTGAGGTTTTTGACAAAATAAAGATGGCAGAAGGAAGGAGATAAACATATTTCATTGAGTTTCTTTTTTCTTTTTTTTTTTTGAGACAGAGTCTCACTGTGTTGCCCGGGCTAGAGTGCCCTGCATCAGCCTAGCTCACAGCAACCTCAAACTCCTCTGCTCAAGCAATCCTTCTGCCTCAGCCTCCCGAGTAGCTGGGACTACAGGCATGTACCACCATGCCCGGCTAATTTTTTCTATATATTTTTAGCTGTCCAATTAATTTCTTTCTATTTTTTAGTAGAAACGGGATCTCGCTCTTGCTCAGGCTAGTTTTGAACTCCTGACCTTGAGCGATCCACCCGCCTCGGCCTCCCAGAGTGCTACGATTACAGGTGTGAGCCACTACGCCTGGCCTGTTTTAGTTCCTTTTTAACAAAAACTAAATGTACCAGTATGGAGCTATTGCATATATCAGTTATTCTATACACTAGGTATGCAATCTTGTACAAGTTATCAACCTCTCTCAACCTTAGTTTCCTCATCTGTAAAATGAAAAAAAGAGCTCCTACCTCATAGTGTTGGTTTGAGAATTAAATGAGCTATATAAACATATAAAACAATTAAAACAACATCTAGAACATGGTAAGATCTGTGTGTTCGTTATTATCTTTAAATGTATTATTTATTATTTGGAATTATTTTGCAGAAGAAATAGGAAAAATTGAAGTGCTATTGATGTTCAGGTAACAAATCTTTTATTAAACTTTAGAAATGATTAGAATGTGGTATGTATTTAGGCAGATAGGAAGAAAATTATTTTTTAATATTGATATTTGTTTTGTTTTAATAGGTATCAGCAGATGTTGCATACAAACTTGGTATACCTTGCTACAATAGCAGATTCTAATCAAAATATGCAGTCTCTTTTACCAGCAGTAAGTACCTTTAAAATAGTGTGCAGTAGACAGTCTTTACAGTTATATATGGTATAACACATTTTTGTTGAATGATTTTTGAGTTTTGTTTAGTAAATACTGCCTTACTCTGAGAACATGAAAGTATTCTGTATTATCTTTTTAAAAGCTTTATTGTTTTGCTTTCATATTTAATTTGAATTAATTCACCTAGAATTGATTCCTACCCTGAGGAAGTTATTAATATATTCATTTAACCACCTACTTGCTTATTTATTTATTTTAATTTGCACAAGTAATTTGTTAATAAATCTGGAGTATTTCACAGTAAATTCCAGACTTCATAAAATTTCCCCAGTAAATATTATACTTCAATGTGCATCTCTAATAGACAGGACAGTTATCCCACTCAGTAAAGTTAACTATAATTTTGTAGTGGTGTTCAATACCCAATCTGTATTCAATTTTTATTAATTGTCTAAAAAAACCTAAATGTTTTAAAAGGTGTTTGCTTCAGAATCTAAACAAGGTCCACATATCGCATTGGTTGATATATGTCTTAAGTCTCTTTTAATCTGTATCAGTTTATCCGTTTAAATCTCCATTTATTTGTTAAAGAAACTGGGTCATATGTTGTGTAGAATTTTTCACATTCTGGATTTGGCCGATTGTATCTTTATGGTCCTTTAATATGTTCTATCTCTCTTATTTCATGTTAACTGATAATTAGAGACTAAATTGGAGTTAGGTTGAATTTTTTTTTAAGAGTATTTCATTGGTGGTGCTTTGTATTTCCTATTATATTACATCAGTTTGGTGGTTCCATTTTTAGTAATGTTAAGATTGATCAGTGGGTACAGTTGATACCAACATCAGTCCATTTTAAAGTTCCCTATCTACCTTTCTTTCTTTCTTTCTTTTTTTTTTTTTTTTTTTTTTGAGACAGAGTCTCACTCTGTTGCCGTGGCATCAGCCTAGCTCACAGCAACCTCAGACTCCTGGACTCAATCGATCCTCCTGCCTCAGCCTCCCAGGGTAGCTGGGACTACAAGGCATGCACCACTGTGCCTGGCTAATTTTCTTCTATTTTTAGTTGTTTGGCTAATTTCTTTCTATTTATAGTAGAAACAGGGTCTCACTCTTGTTCAGGCTGGTCTCGAACTCCTGAGCTGAAGCAATCCTCCCGCCTCAGCCTCCCAAAGTGCTAGGATTACAGGCGTGAGCCACCATGCTCGGCCCCTACCTTTGACTTAATGGTTTTTGTAGTCATTGATGCTTGCTGACCAGATCCTTTATTTTGTTTTGGGGTCACAGAATGGGGAATTTCTAATTTTACAATTCCTCCTGCATTTATTAGCTATGATTCTTTTAAAAAATGAAAAACAAAAAAACCCTTCTTTTCAGCAAATGTTTGGTTATCCTGAAATTGGAGAGTCATGGTAAAGGCTTGATTCTAACTCTTTGTCAATTTTCGGAATATTAGTTGGTCTCTAGCAACCTATCACGGTGACCAGTGTTTTTTTTTTTTTTTTTTTTTTTTATCTGAACTTACAAACTTTTATATTTTTAAAGTGTTTAAATCCTTTGTAATAATTCTTTATGGTATTCAAATTTTGTTTCTTTGATCAGGGTTAAGGCTCTTCATTTGGCTCCTGTGTCCTTCTGACATGACTCTAGTATTCTTTTATAGCTTCTTGGCTTTCAGGATTTGAGAGAGATGTCAGGCTACTTATATTTTCTGCCTTAGAACTAGAATCAGCTATATTTTAAGGAGGTTTTTTTAATTTAATGGGAATTGGTATTTAGAGACCACAATTTGGGTACTTGGGGCATTTGTTATTACTGAGTTTTCATCGTTTCCAAGCCTTTTTATTGTGCAGAATTAGTAACACATCTTTAAAGTAAACACATCTTCAAAAACAGAAAGAAAATACTGAGTTCTTAGTGATATTTCCACTTCAGGAAAGGATTTTTACTTAGTTTTGATTTTATATATTAGTATCTCCTCTCTCTAATAATCTTGGTTACTTACTGACATTACTGTAGTTGCTTATTTGCTTTAGACTATTGTACTATATATAAAAAATACTTTGAGTATAACAGTACCAAAATTACCACTAATAATAAGATGTTTGTTCCTAAGATACATCCCACTCAGGTTATTTAATCAGTAAGGTTTTTTGTACTTGAGATAGTTCTTCATGTGGGTATTTTCATGAACTTGATTACCTAGATAGAATTTACTTTTATGAATAGTGTGAGTAATAGGTTCAGTTTCATTTATTCCCATATTGATAGTTCTCTGTCTCATCTTTATTGGAAAAACAAAATAAAATATCTTTTCTCTGTTTTGTCATGCCACCTGTGTCACACCAGGTATCTATATATGTTTGTGTCTTTGTCTGATCTCTTTATTCTGTTCCATTGATCCGTTTTTATAAATTCCACTATCTTGGCACACTTGATATATATTAGAGAAGTTCTTACTCCTTATTTTTTTCAAGACTGTCTTGGCTAATGGTCCTTTGTATTTCCATATACACTTAAACATCAGTATGTCAAGTTATAGATACACATTGATAATCTTGTTGAGATTTTTATTGTGATTACCTTGTCTCTAAATCTATTTGGAGTGAATTGATATCTTTACAAAATTGAGTTCCAGATAATGAGAAGTGCACAAATTTTCATTTAGTCCTTTAATGTCTGTCAGTGAAGTTTTATGATTTTCTGTGTAAAGGATTTACACATCTCTGATTGGACTTATTACTAGATACTTCATATATTTTGAGGCCATTTTAAATGATGTCTTTGTTTTTTAAGTTTTATTTCCTAAATGCATTGCTGTTTACATTAAAATGCAATTGATTTTGAATCTCATAATCTTTTTCAACTCTTATTTCTAACAGTTTTTCTATAGATACTTTCAGTTTTTTATATTCACGATCATATCATTTGTGAATAATGAGTTTTGTTTCTTTCTTGTCAATCCTTATACCTTTTATTTCTTTTCTCTTGCCTTACTTTTTCTGGCTAGGACCTCCATCCAGTACATTCCTGAATAGAAGTGATGATAGAGGACATCCTTGTCTTGTTCCTGATCTCAAAGGGAAAGCTTTCACTGTTTGGCCATTAAGTATGATGTTTGCTGTAGTGTTTTGTAGATAACTTTTATCAGATTAAGGAAGTTCCCTTCTGTTTTTGGTGTTCTAAGTAAGAATTTGTATCTTGAATGGATGTTAAATTTTATCAAATACTTCCATTGCATCAAATGAGATGACCATAAGTTTTTTCTTCTTTAATCTGTTAATGTAAAATACACTGATTTACTTTTAAATGCTCAATCAATCTTGCATTCTTGTAATTAACCTACTTGTTCATGACCCACTTGGCCATGGTCTTTTTAAAAAATTGCTATATTCAGTTTGTTAAAATTTTGATCAGGATTTTTGCATCTTTGTTCATGAGTATAATTTACCTTTGATTTTACTTTCTTAAAATGTCTTTGTATGGTTTTTATTTTGAGGTTATGTTGGCTTTATAAAATGAGCTGGAAAATTTTCTCACATTTTTCTTGTCTGAAAGAATTTGCAAAATATAGCTGTTATTTCTTTCTTAAATGATTGGAATAGTTCTTTAGAAAAACCATCTGGATCTGGAGTTTTCTTTGTGGGAAAGCTTTATTTACTTATTTCTTTAATGGCTATCAGGCACTTTATATATTCCTATATTTTATAAATTGACTATTTTGGTAAGTTGTATTTACCATTTTAATAAATTTGAAAATTCATTAGCATGAAATAAAAGTTTATGAAATAATCTTATCTTTCTAATGTCAACAGGATCTGTAGTAATATTCTTTTTTATTTTTGACAGAGTTATTTGTGCCTTCTCTTTTAAAGTATTTTTTGGTCATTCTCGCCAGGTGTTTACTATATATGTTTTTTAGTCTTTTCAAAGAATCAATTTTTGGCTTGGGTTGCAGCATTTTTCAAACTTTCTGGTTTCAGAAGCCCATTACATTCTCCAAAATAATTGAGAACTCCAAAGTGCTTAATGTGGGCTATAACTATTAATATAAATTACAAATTTTTCTGTTTTTAAATCAAAAATGATAAATTAAAAACATTAGTTTACTTAACAATAACAATAGTAACTTGTTGCATGTTAACATAAATAACATTCTTTAAAGGAAAAATAACTATCTTTGAGAACAAATTTAGTGAGATAAATGACATCAGTTTATGTTTTTATAAATTTCTTTTAAATGTCTGGCTTAGTAGAAGACAGCTGTATTTTCTTTTTTCTTTTCTTTTTTTTTCTTTTTTATATAGGATCTCATTCTATTGCCTGGTCTTGAGTGCAATGGCGTCATTATAGCTCACTACAACCTCAAACTCCTGGGCTCAAGAGATCCTCAAACTCCTGGGCTCAGCCTCCCAAGTAGCTGGGACTACAGGTGCATGCCACCACGCCCAGCTAATTTTATTATTTTTTTATAGGTACAATGTCTTGCTATTGCCCAGGCTAGTCTAGAACACCTGGCCTCAAGCAATCCTCCTGCTTCAGCTCCCAAAGTGCATGGATTTCAAGCATGAGCTACCATGCCTGGCCTACAGCTATATTTTCATAATCTACTTCTGAATTCAGTCTATTGTAATATGTTGTTTTGGTTGAAGTAGAAGAAGAAAATCCAGTGTCACACAGATATGTATTTGGGGGAAGAATATTTTAATAGCCTTTTCAGATTGTTGTGGATTATCTTGTTTGATATTACTGTAGATCTCAACAAGTATTTTTTTTAAAAGGTTAGTTGCAGTGTGGAATCTGAAATTATATGAATATATTTTTCCTGTTGTGGTACATTTAAGTCCATTGGTCTCTCTTACACTTTGAATTAATCTTTTACTCATGCATAATTTTGTAACATCATGCTTTGGTCATTTGGAAAATACAGGTTCACTTAGTTAGGCAGTTCTTCCAAATGTTAACGTATTTTATGTAATACCAAAGACCACATTTCTTAAAATTATCACTAACTTCTAAGTATTGAGATGCTGTCTAGCTCAAGGTAGTAGATATGTTTGCCACATTTCCAACTCTTGTGTGAAAACTCAGATTTTATATTGGCAACAAATGTTGTCCACTGTTTTTCTGGCTCACTATATTCATTTTTTGAGAAAATGTCTGTCAAATACTTAAAACTGGACAAATATAGTTAGTGATTTTTCTTTCAAGTAAAAATGGTGTTCCATGAAAACAGTGTCTAGTTCAACTAGCAACTCAATCACAAAGTGCTGTTTCTTGAGAATCTTACTTTGGTTCTCAACAGATAATATTTATTATTTTCCAATTATTTCACTAAATATTTAAAAGGCAAGAAGAATTTAATAAATTAATAATTTTTGCTGCTTCATTAAGTACATTTTTAAGTGAAACTGGCTTATCTTTTTTTAACTGCAAGTATGTGGCAGTCAGTAATATAATAACTAATAATAGAGTTTGGTGCCATTGCCTTGATGCATACTAAGTTTCCAGCAATTATATCCACTATGGCTTTTGCACCATCATTGTAAATATGTATCAAAAGCAAACATCATCTTAGTATTACTATAGAAATAGTCTTGATCTTGGTGACCTCTTAAAAGGGTCTTTTTTTTTTTGAGACAGAGTCTCACTCTGTTGTCTGGGCTAGAGTGCCGAGGCGTCAGCCTAGCTCACAGCAACCTCAAACTCTGAGGCTCAAGCAATCCTTCTGCCTCAGCTTCCCAAGTAGCTGGGACTACAGGCATGCGCCACCAGACCCAGCTAATTTTTTCTATATATATTTAGTTGTCCAGCTAATTTCTTTCTATTTTTAGTATAAAGACTGGGTCTTACTCTTGCTCAGGCTGGTCTCAAAGTCCTGACCTGAAGCTATCCTCCTGCCTCTACCTCCCAGAGCTAAAAGGGTTTTGAAAACCATACTTCGTGAGCCATTTCTCTATTGTATGTTTTTGTATATGATAAATTTCTAATCTTTATTATTTCCTTCTTTTTACTTTCTTTTGGTGTGTTTTGCTGTTTTTCTGACTTCTGAGATGAATGCCTGCTATATCAATTTTCATCCTTCCAGTAGTATATTCATATTTATTTAATTCCAAATATTTTCTGATTTTTATTTTTACATCTTTTTTATGCATTGCTTGATAAGTATATTTCTTAATTTCTAACCATGGGGATTTTATTGTTTTTATTGCATTGTTAAGTAACATTCTGTATGATTTTAGTTCTTCGAAATTAAAGAACTGATTTGTTTTGGGGTCCAGCATATGGTTAGTTTTTGTAAATTTTCCACATGTATTTAAAAGGATTATGTATTCTTTAGCCACTGAGTGCAGAGTTCTCTATATGTCTGTCAGGTCAAGTGTGTTAATCTTGCTGAGCTCTTCTCTGGCTCTACTGATCTCCTCTCCTCTCCTCTCCTCTCCTCTCCTCTCCTCTCCTCCCCTCGCCTCCCCTCCCCTCCCCTCCCCTCCCCTCCCCTCCCCTCCTCTCCTCTTTCCGTTATTTCTTTCTTTCCTTTCCTTCCTGCCTTTCTTGCCTTTCTTGCCTTTCCCTCCCTTCCTTCCTTCCTTCCTTCTTCCCTTCCTCCCTGTCTCACTTTGTTGTTCAGGCTAGAGTGAGTGCCGTGGTGTCAGCCTAGCTCACAGCAACCTCAATCTCCTGGGCTCAAGCGATCCTACTGCCTCAACCTCCCGAGTAGCTGGGACTACAGGCATGCACTACCATGCCCGGCTAATTTTTTGTATATATATTTTTAGTTGGTCAATTAATTTCTTTCTATTTTTAGTAGAGACAGGGTCTCACTCTTCCTCAGGCTATTTTCGAACTCCTGGCCTTGAGCAATCCTCCCGCCTTGGCCTCCCAAAGTGCTAGGATCACAGGTGTGAGCCACCTTGCGCCCAGCCTTATTTTTTAGCCTTTCTGATGTTTTGTTTGTCCTGTCAGTTACTGAAAGATGTATGTTTAAAATAATTGTGGGTGTACTGGTTTTCCTCGTAGCACTTGTAAGTTTTTGCTTAATACATTTTGAGGTAGTGTTAGTGGTGCATATAAATTTGGAAATGTTACAGCTTTCTGGTTCTTTGTAACATTATGAAGTATCCTTTCTTATCCCTAATGTTTTTCATCTTAAAGTCTGTTTTGTCTGATACTAGTATAGTTAAATTAGCTTTCTTTAATATTTCATAATGTATCTGCCTTTCTGTTTCCTTATGTTAGAGATATTTGTATTATGAATAGCATGTGCATTTGGAAAAAAGTCCCCAAACTATTTTTTTTTTTTTTTAAAGGTGTGAGGTCTCACTCTGTTGCCCTCGTTAGGAGTGTAGTGGTGCAGTCACAGCTCACTGTAGCCTCCAACTCCTGGGTTCAAGTGGTCCTTCCGCCTCAGCCTCCTGAGTAGCTGGGACTATAGGCACAGACCACTAGGCCCAGTTTATCTTTTCTTTTAATTGGAACATTAAACGTATTTATAGTGAAAGTAATTACTCATATGTCTGAGTTTAAACCTACCACCAACAGTGTACTTTGTTTTGTCTCATTTGTTGTATATTCATTTTTCTTTTCTTTTTTGCCTTCTTTATAATTAATAATATTTTACTTATTTTCTTTGCTACTTGAGAAATTTTATGTACTTCTCTATTCTTTTAGTGGTTGCTGTATAGATTATATTATGTATCTAAGACAAGGCCAGGACCATCAGCTACTTTATTCCCATTCCTTCCTCCAGTGACTTACCAATTGTTGTCATGTATTTTAAATCTCAATATGTTTACCCACAAGTGATAATTATTACCGTTGTCTTTTTTTAGTTTTTCATCTTAGTGAATGGTACCATTATCAGTCAGTCTCCAAAAATAAACAGTAATGATAGGGGCCAGGCACAGTGGCTGACGCCTGGCCCCTATCATTACTGTTTATTTTTTAAAGTCAGTATTCATTAGACTCATCCACATAGTTATCATTTCTAAATGGAAAGAGGCATTAGATTCTGAAGTAGGACAAACAAGATTTGAGTTACTGAACAGATTCTAAGGGTAGGAAAGAATGTTTGGAGACTGACTGATAATGGTGCCATTCACTAAGATGAGTACATAAAAGCATGTCTTTAAAAAAATTTTTTTTATTTTTTGAGTCAGAGTCTCATTCTGTTGCCCGGGCTAGAATGCCGTGGCATCAGCCTAGCTCACAGCAACCTCAAACTCCTCGGCTCCAGTGATTCTCCTGCCTCAGCCTCCCAATTGGCTGGGACTATAGGCATGTGCCACCATGCCTGGCTAATTTTTTCTCTATATTTTTAGTTAGCCAATTAATTTCTTCCTATTTTTAGTAGAGACAGGGTCTCACTCGTGCACAGGCTGGTGTCGAACTCCTGACCTTGAGTGATCCGCCCACCTCGGCCTCCCAGAGTGCTAGGATTACAGGCATGAGCCACCATACCTGGCCAAAAAAATTTGTTTTCATTTCAGAATAATATAAACACTTTGGTTACATATATTGCCTTTGCACTGCCTGAGTCAGAGCTATAAGCCTGCCTATCACCCAGAAAGTGCACACCACACCCATTAGATGTCAATTTACCTAAACCCTCTTTGCCCTTCCCACCTGCTGGACACCCAATGAATGTTACTTTCATATGTGCACATAAGTATCGATCAATTAGTATCAATTTAATGGTGAGTACATGTGGTGCTTGTTTTTCCATTCTTGTGATATTTTGAAGAATGGGCTCCAGGTCTATCCAGGATAATGTAAGAGGTGCTAGATCACCATTGTTTTTTATGGTTGAGTAGTGCTCCCTGGTATACATACACCACATTTTATTAATCCCCTCATGTATTGATGGGCACTTACGTGATGGGCACTTGGGTTGTTTCCACAGCTTTGCAATTGTGAATTGTGCTGCTGTAAACGTTTGAGTCAAAAAGCATGTCTTAATCTAAAAAGAAGGCTGAAAGCTGATTGGAATTGCTTATCCTATTTTTTACTTAGTTCATTATGAGTACATTATGAGTTCATTATGAGTTTAAAATATCTCCAATTTAGCTGAATATACCTTTTGAATTTCAAATTTATTAAAGACACTTTGAGTAGTATTCTGTACAAAGAATAAGTATTCTGACTTATTAAGAATTATTTAGAGTATGTAGTCTTAAATTTTATATATTGTTTTTGATTTTCTAAGTTGCATTTTTTTTGGTGATGTCATACTTGATGTTTTGATCAACCTTTGGGCAGCACTTAAATTAGCTGTTTCTTCCACAAGCTGTTTAGTAAAAATGATAATACACTGTATTAGTCTTCAGGTTCAGTGACTGTGCTGGCAGAGCATCTGTTAAGGCTGTGGACCCCAACCCCTGGGCCGCAGACCAGTACCAGTCCATAGTCTGTTAGGAACCGAGTTACACATCAGGAGGCGAGTGGCAGCCAGCCAGTGAAGTTTCATTTGTATTTACAGCTGCTCCCCATCGCTTGCATTACCCCCTAAGTTCCCTCCTGTCAGATCAGCAGCGGCATTAGATTCTCATAGGAGCGCAAACCCTACTGTAAACTCTGCATGTGAGGGATCTAGGTTGCGGCCCCTTATGAGAATCTAATGCCTGGTGACCTGAGGTGGAGCTGAAGCAGTGATGCTAGCGCTGGGGAGCACCTGCAAATGCAGATTAACATTAGCAGAGAGGTTTGACCGCACAATAAACGTAATGTGCTTGAATCATTCTGAAACCATCCCCTGCCCACCGTCTGTGGAAAAATTGTCTCCTGTGAAGCCGTTCCCTGTGCCAAAAAGGTTGGGGACTGCTGTGTTAAGGTACTTCATTGACTAAAATTTGATATTATAGAATTTCTTCTTTATTGATGTGATCCAAGTAAAGTGAAGGAACACATGCTTAGAGCAGTGGAACATTTTGAAGATTAGAAAGGCATATTACAGTAGTAAAATTTAACTAAATTTGTAGCATAATTTTGATATGGTTAGAACATTAAAAAACTCCAAAAAAATCATACAGAAACCTCCTCTCACCTGTCTTCCACTTGCTTTTTATGCAAGTAAAAGCAAATATAAATATATACTTTGCTCTTTTCTATACAAGTAGAAACTTGTCATGTACACTGCTCTGTACCTTTTTAATTATAATTTTTTAAAAAAATGAAAGAAGCAGCCTGGTGTGGTGGCTCACGCCTATAATCCTAACACTCTGGGAGGCCGAGGCGGGAGGATCGCTCGAGGTCAGGAGTTCGAAACCAGCCTGAGCAAGAGTGAGACCCCGTCTCTACTAAAAATAGAAAGAAATTCATTGGCCAACTAAAAATATATAGAAAAAATTAGCCAGGCATGGTCGCGCGTGTGCCTGTAGTCCCAGCTACTCGGGAGGCTGAGGCAGGAGGATCACTTGAGCCCAGGAGTTGGAGGTTGCTGTGAGCTAGGCTGATGCCACGGCACTCTAGCCCGGGCAATAGAGTGAGACTCTGTCTCAGGAAAAAAAAAAAAGAAAGGATCTATATTCTTATTTAAAGTTATAAAAAACTTTTCTTAAATATTCATACCATTTTTAGAATGTTTTACGTGTTTGGCAAACATGATAATATTTGGTAAGGATGATAATGTTGATTATTTTTTTCTTCGAAACTTGTTCTTTGGCTTCTGTGATAGTTTTCTGTTTATTAAACTCTCTGGCTACTCAGCTCATCATCTTTAATATGACCCTCAAATGTTGATGTTCTCTTCTTGAGCATATTCTCACTGTACACATTCTTCCTGAGAGATTTCATCTATACTACTGGTTTCCCATATTCTCAACTTCAGGTTCTATCTATGCATTGATGGTTTCCAAATACGGATCTTTTTGCATGAGTGTGAGACATGAATCCAGCTTCCAACTGACATATCCGTTTGGATATTTCACAGGCTTCTCAACACAATACAAACAAAACTTATTTCCCCTCTGTCGTTCCCTGCATGGGAAACGACACAGGGAAAAATGGGAAAAATGTCTACAGCCAACATTTTCATATTTCCTATCACAACTAGTCTATCGCAACTATCGCAGTAGTCTAAGCAGTTAGTTCTCTTAGTCAGAAGCATAGTGGTCCTAGCAAGAGTTCTTTCTCCTCTTTTTCCTGCTATGGCTTGGTCTCCAAGTCTTTTTCTTTCTCTTGTACCTAGCATGGTGCTGCACAATAAAAAGTGTCTAATTAAAGCATTTTGCTATTAAAAACAGGAAGCAAAACTACAGATGCAATGTCTTTGAAGTGTTTATTTTTATGAAATTCAATACAAATTAAGACATCAATATTTATCTGATCTTGAGGTGAGGGAGGCTGTGTTGAGAATAAAAACAAAGAAGGATTTAATTCCTTTAAAAATGTAGAACAAAACCTTTTTATATATACCAAAAATTTCTATAGTCTAAAGACAACTCAACAAATAGTTACACTGTAATAATATATGCTATTTTAGAAATAGTATATATTTGAAATAGTAGAAGTGATTAGTTATGCTATTGAGAACGAGGGAAAGTTCCACAAAGAACGTAACCCTGTATTTTGTAGAGAATTGCTCTATGGGCCACATTTTTCTGGATTGATATTACAGGGAGCATTTTACCAGCATTGTTGCCTATGTTTCATATATTTCAGGAAAAAAATCACGTTAGCTGTTTGCTGGACAATATATATAAAATTAGATGACTGTCTAATTTAATCTAGATAGGTAAAGAAATTAATTATCTCTTACTGTGAAGAATAGAAATGTTTGTGTGTGTGAAATTTGTTTTTTTTTCCCCAGAACTGTATTAAAATCAGTGGAATTAGTTTGCAAAGGTACTAGAACACTTAAAGGTTGTCCCTTTGACATTAATTGAAAAAATAATGTGTCTAGCTGCCCCCTACAAGGAACAGAATTTCTTTTCTGTTAGCTAAGAAAAAAAATTAATTCATCGTTATTTTTACAAGTACATAAAAGAATTTACACAAAGCAATTGATTGAAGCATTATTTATATTAGCCAAAAAAAAAAAAAAAACTAGGAACAAGTGTCAGTATTGAAGATGAGTTAAAAACTATAACACCTTTTCAGTTGAATTTTACACTTTTGAATGAGGTCAAGTTGTATACTAATAAAAAATAATGTCTACAGTGGAATAAATAAAAGAAATCACAGGGCCAGGCATGGTGGCTAACACCTATAATCCCAGCACTTTCGGAGGTTGAGGTGGGAGAATCACTTGGGCTCAGGAGTTCAAGACCAGCGTGGACAACAACATAGTGAGGCCCCATCTCTACAAAAAATTAAAGAATTAGCCTGGTGTGGTGGCATGTGCCTGTAGTCTTAGCTACTTGGGCTGCTAAGGTGGGAAGATCGTTTAAGTCCAGGAGTTATAGGTTACAGTGAGGTATGATGATGCCACTGCATTCCAGACTGCGCTACAGATTAAGACCCTGTTTCCAAAAAAAAAAAACAAAAATACTGTGACCCTGATTTTAAAAAGTAAGTATATTCTAGTATATATATTATTAAAATATTTCTGGAGATATGCATCCAAGCTTTGGGATTGGTTCCTATTTGCATTGTTTCTGTTCTTTATAATGATTACACATTACTTTTATAATCTAATTGGTATAGATATAAAAATAATATAAAAAATAAATGCAGGATTAAACAAATATATTGTTTCTTTGTTTTTTTTGAGACAGAGTCTCACTCTGTTGCCTGGGCTAGAGTACTGTGGCATCAGCCTAGCTCACAGCAACCTCAAACTCCTGGGTTCAAGCAATCCTTCTGCCTCAGCCTCCCAAGTAGCTGGGACTACAGGCATGCACCACCATGCCCAGCTAATTTTTCTATATATATTTAGTTGGCCAATTAATTTCTTTCTATTTTTAGTAGAGATGGGGTCTCGCTCTTGCTCAGGCTGGTCTCGAACTCCTGAGCTCGAACGATCCTCCCACCTCAGCCTCCCAGAGTGCTAGGATTACAGGTGTGAACCACCGTGCCTGGCCCAATTCTGTTTCTTAACAGATGGTATTGTTACAATCTTAAGATAAGCTTAGAGTCCTATCTTGCCATATTTTAGGAGTGGATATATTTTTGTATTTTGTTTGAAGTATATTCCAGAGAATTCCCCTGTTCTGGGAAGACTAAGGCATTTACTTTTTGTTATTTAAGATTATTGTATATGAATTTGGAGTGACTTTTTAGTAATTAACATCCTCAGAGTTTGGTAGAGATAAAGTATAATGTTGCATTTTTTGTGGTCAGAATGTTTGCTACTTATGAAATAGAGAAAGATTGACTTTAATGAGGAATCTGGTACTAAAACTGAGGGGAGCATAGTTAGTAAATGAATCATTCTGGAGCCTAAGCCCAGAAATTTGGAGAATTATCATACTGTGAAAATAAGTGAGAAATAGCATTAGCTATAGAAGTTCTGGTCAAGTTTTATGATAGGACTGAGTTCTCTACTAGCTATCTTCTTGGGGGACAAGATGGCATGATGACAGTTTAGGAGATTATTAAATTCAGGAAATCAATTGGTAAGGTCTAAATCCTGCATATGGTAGATTAAGACTACCCATGATGGCATCCTGAAATTTCTTGTGGGAATGAGTGAAGAATAGAGGGGACCTGTTTCACATATGTGTGGGAGATTAATTTAGGACTAGGAAGTGAATATGATATTGATGGAATTTTTGGATCCAATCTTGTTGACTGACCAAGTCTCTTTCATTTGTATATATAGCTTTATCAGCTTTAGAAAGTTTTATTTTTATATATATCTTATTTTGAATAATTATTTTTGAATGTCCTGTTTATTTCTGTATGTCATTTTAGTGCCTCCTTGTGGGGAACTATATTAATGACAGTTATGCTAATGACAGTTATACAGATAAAGGATTATTAAACTAAAAATTATATTTTATAGTGATATGTTTATGTTCTAAAGAAACATTGTTGATAATTTAATAGCATTATTGGTAGTTTTGTGTTGAATCATTTAAATTTGAGAGTTTATTAATTTTTTACTGAATATTAAGTGTCTACTGTGTGTTAGACAGTAGTAGTTTGGGACTTTTGGAACATCAGTGAACAAAACAGACACATATTTCTACTTTCTTGGGCTTCACGTACTATCAGACAAGGCAAATGTAGTAAGTAAATAAATTATACAGCATGTTGGACGATAAAAGCTATGGAAAGGGAAAAATATAGAGCAGGACAGGTGTATCGGGAATGCATCATGTTGGGGATGTAATTTGCAATATGAGATAGAGTGGTTAGCGTACATTTCATTGAGAAGGTAATGTTTGAGCAAAGACTTGAAGAAGAGTGTTTTAGGCAGATGAAGCAAGTAGTTGAAAGGTTCTTAGATGAAACTGTTCCTGCCTTGTTTAAGAAGCAACATGAAGGTTGTTGTGGCTAGAGCCAAATAAATTAAGTTAAGGAGGGGAGGTGTAGACAAGATCATACAGGGCTATCATAAGGACTTTGGCTTTTACTCTGAAATTGGAAGCTATTCGAAGATTTTGAGTAGAAGACTCAATTGATACAACACAAACTAATTCTGAATACTATGTGGAGAATTAATATAGAGTAGCATGGATCAAAGCAGGGAATACAGTTAGGAGTCTACTGTAATAATCAAAATGAGAGATATGAGGGTAGCTTGCATGAGGGTGGTAGACGAGGGAGGTGGTAGTAGAAGTGGTCAAATTCTGGGTATATTTTAAAGATAGAGCCTAAAGCTATACTGAAAATTGAATGCAAGGATGGGGGATGAGAAAAAGAGAAGTGTTAGGGATGACTTCATGGTTTTTGGCAGAGCAACTGGAAGGGTAGAATTCACATCACTGAGACTATGGATGAGGCACCTTGAAGGTGGGGACAATATCAAGGATTCATGTTTGATGGATTTCCAAATGGAGATGGGAAGGTGGAGTAAGCAATTTTGACACTTAAAAAACATTATGAAAGTTGACAGAAAGATACTGGACCCTAATTTAATTTTGAAGTATTGTATAGGATCATTTTTCATTTAACGAATGTTTATCGACTACCTCTATTTGATACTAGATGACTGGGGGCTCCAATAGTGAGCAAATAGTCATGAACCAATCCTTACAGAACTTAATGTATAGCAGGGAAGACAGACATTAAGTAATTACAAAAACACATTTGAAATTACCACTGTAGTAGTGCTATGAAGAGCATCTTGGACTATGGGATCAGACAGTGGGGGCCTTATCATTCTGGTGATCAGGGAAGAAGTAACAGTTTAGGTATAATTCACATACAGTAAAATTCATCCATTTTACGTGTATAGATGTATGAGTTTTGACAAATCTATTTAGCCACCACAATCAAGATATATTATCCTAAATCAGTGCTGCTATCCCCCCAAAATTTTCTAAATGTCCCCTTTCTCCCATTTTTAAATTGGGTTCTCTCTCTTTTTTTTAATTAGTGATATGTAGGAATTCTGCGTTTTGGAACAAATCTTTTGTTTGCTATATATGTTGAGCAGTTTGAATATTGCCTTTTTATTCTCTTAATGGTGATGAGCACATTTTCTAATTCAAATGAAGTCCAATTTATCAATCTTTTTTTTTAATGAGTAATTCTTTCTGTGTCCCGTTTAAGAGACAGTAGTTTCCTTTTTTTTTTGAGACAGAGTCCCACTCTGTTGCCTGGACTAGAGTGCCATGGCGTCAGCCCAGCTCACAGCAACCTCAAACTCCTGGGCTCAAGCGATCCTTCTGTCTCAGCCTCCTGAGTAGCTGGAACTACAGGCATGCGCCACCATGCCCGGCTAATTTTTTCTATATTTTTAGTTTCAATTAATTAGCCAATTAATTTCTTTCTATTTTTAGTAGAGATGGGGTCTTGCTCTTGCTCAGGCTGGTTTTGAACTCCATACCTTGAGTGATCTTCCCACCTCAGCCTCCCAGAGTGCTAGGATTACAGGCGTGAGCTACCTCGCCCAGCCAAGAAGTAGTTTCCTATAACAAGGTCATGAAGATATGCATATATTTTCTTCTAAAAGTTTGTTTATTCATTATTCATTGCACATCTAGGAGTCAAAGTTCATTTTTGTTCATATGATATTCAATTGATCCAGCACCATGTATTGGAAAGATCATTTTAAGCGTTGTTGTGACTATATGTGTGGGTTGTTTCTCAACTCTCTGTTCTGTTCGTCTATTTGTCTATGCTTGCACTGACCACATCTTAATTATTGTAGCTTATAATAAATCTTCATATTTGATAGTGTTCTTCAAGATTGCACTAGCTATTCTGTGTCCTTTGCATTTCCATTTAAATTTTAGAATCAGCTTGTGAATTTCTCCAAAAAGCCTGCTGGGGTTTTGATTGGGATTGCATGGAATCTCTAGGTCAACATCAGGGAAACTGATTATCTTCATAGTATTAAATCTTCCAGTCAATGAAAATGACACAGTCCTTCATTTAGTAAACTCTTTAATTTCTCTCAACAGTGTTCCGCTGTAGAGGTATTGGAGATCTCTTGTTAGGTTTATTCCTGGCGATTTGATTTTTTTAGGTGCCATTGTACGATCAGTTTTGAAATTTCACTTTCTAATTGTTTCTTGGAAATATATAGAAATGTTTGTTTTTATATATTGACCTTGTATCTGGTTACCTTGCTATATTCATTTGTTCTAATAGTTTTTATAGGTTCTTTTAGGTGTTCTATGTACTCAATCATGTCATCAGCAAATAATGACAATTATAAGTCTTCTTTTCCAATGTTTATTTCTTTTTACTTTTTCTATTTTATTTTTATTCTTTATACCATTAATTTGTTTGCTGGTTTATTTATTTTGCTGGATAGAAGTGGTGTTGATGGATATTCTTGTCCTATTCCTGAATTCAAGGGGAAAGAGTCCAATATTTTCATTAATAAGATGACGGCTGTAAAATTTTTATACATTGTGGGTTTTTTTCTTTTTTTTTGAGACAGGGTCTCACTCTGTCACTCTGGCTAGAGTGCATGCAGTGTCATATGCAACCTCAAACTCCTGGTCTCAAGTGATCCTCCTGCCTCGGCCTCCTTAGAGTAGCTGGGACTACAGGCGCACGCCACCCTGCCCGGCTAATTTTTCTCTTTTTTGTAGAGACGGGGTCTCACCCTTGCTCAGGCTGGTCTTGAACTCCTGACCTCAAGCAATCCTCTTGCCTTGGCCTCCCAAAGTGCTAGGATTACAGGCATTAGCCACCATGCCCAGCCTATATATTAGGTTTATTAGATTAAGAATGCTCCTTCTATTCTTAATTTCTGAAAGTTTTTATTATGAGTGGGTATTGAATTTTATCATATTCTTTTTCTTTATCTATTGAGATGATTATATGGATTTTACTTTGCTAATTTGGTGAATTACATTGATTAATTTTCAAAAGTGAAATCAGCTTGCATTCCTGGAGTAAACTTTGTAGTCACAATGTATTATCTTTTTAATAAGTCTGGATTTGATTTGCTAAAATTTTGTTTAGTGATTTGTGTCTGCATTCATGAGAGAGATATTGGCCTATAATTTTCCTTTTGTAATGTCCTTATCAGATTTTGGTGGCCTCATAAAGAATTTGGAATTGATCACCTTGGTTTTTTGTTCCCTGAACGATTGTATATGATTGGCATTAGATATTATTTATTCTTTAATGGTTTAGAATTCCCTAGTGAAGTCACCTGAGTCAGGAGATTTCTTCAGGGAAGATTTGAAATTATGGATTCAAATTCTCTAACAGAGAATTGTTCAGATTTTCTTATTTTTTGTGTCAGTTTCCGTTAGCTCTAGTTTTCAAAGAATTTGTCTATTTCATCTAAATTATCAAATGCATTGTCATAAAGTTATTCTTAATGTCCTCTTACTATGTTCTTACTGTCTATAGGGTATGTACTGATGCCCACCCCCTTTTAATTTCTCCCAAATTGGAATATTCTCTTTTTTAAAATTATTCCTACTAGGGGTTATCAATTGTTAATATTCTCAAAGAATTAGCTTTTGGCTTTCTTAATTTTCTTTTCTTTTCTTCTCTTCTCTTTTCTTTTCTTTTCTTTCTTTCTTTCTTTCTTTCTTTCTTTCTTTTCTTTTCTTTTCTTTTCTTTTCTTTTCTTTTCTTTTCTTTTCTTTCTTTCTTTTCTTTCTCTTTCTTTCTTTTTCTTTTGAGACAGGGTCTCACTCTGTTGCCTGGGTTAGAGTGCAGTGGCCTGATTATAATTCACTACAACCTCAAGCTCCTGGGCTCAAATGATCCTCCTCAGCCTCCCAAGTGGCTGGGACTACAGGTGCATGCCACCGTGCCCGGCTAATTTTTAAATTTTTTATGGAGATGGGGGTCTCCCTATGTTGTCCAGGCTGGTCTTGAACTCCTGGTCTCAAGTGATCCTCCTGTCTCGGCCTCCCAAAGATCTAGGATTACAGGTGTGAGCCACCTGTAATTTATACTTTTAATACTTGCTGAAAAAAGTAAGCACCTTTTGACAATCTAACTTCATTTAGCTTACTGTCTTTTGTGTTGGTCTAGTTCTATATTTTATATTTCTACATATGTTTAAGCCAAACAATCATTGCTACTGTTATTTTAAATGCCAATATTAATTTATATTTATCTACATATGTTTACTTTTACATTCCTCTCCATTAACTACTCCAGTTCTGTGCTTCCATATGAGGTCATTTTCTTTTAGTTTGATGTATTCTTCTAACAAGTTCTCTTGCCTTTTTTTTCATCTGAAACTATTTTTATTTTATCTTCACATAAAGAATATTTTCTGTTAGCACCGAATTCTAGCTTGATTGGTTTATTTTCATATTTTCTTTTTTTGTCTTAGCTTTTTAGAGATGTCATTTTATTATCCTCCATTTCCATTATTTCTCCAAACCTGGGTGACCTTGACCCTCTTCTGTATGAAAACAGAAATCTTTCCTCCTCTTTCTTGTCCAAATTTTCTGTTAAAAATTCATTTTTCACTCTCAATAGTGAGGTTATTTTTAAATAATTTAATAAAACATCCTTAGTTGCTGTTGCCATCATAATAAATAAAAAGGTTAATTAAAAGTAAGATATGTGACACTGAGTTGATTTTTGTGTGTGTGTGTGTGAAAACTTAACAAGGTTATTAAGTGTTTAAAGAATACAAGTTGGATAAAAAATTTAAGATAAGAATTGAAGAAAAAATAAAGAGCAGCTATTATCTGGATTTAGTAGTAAAGAAATTAAAATTCTGATTTTTGAATGGGTGCTATTAGCACTTGGTTGTTTCTTTAAATGTTTGTGATTATTAACTGATTGGCAGTTTGAGTGTTTACATGTAATGGCTAAAGAACAATGAATATCTATATTAAGTGTGCCAGAGAGAATTGTGTTCAGACAGTCTGGAAAGGTACACTGTAATTAAATGACCATCTAAAAATGTGGGAGGAAGAGAACCACTGACATTATAGAAATTGGTATTAGATTTCGAACATTGAAGTCGAGAAAGAAGACAGGTAGATTTGTAAAGAATAAAGCCTCCCTCCTGCAGAATTAAAAATGTGGGTTTGGAAAGAAACTAACCATTTGCTTTTGCTACCAAAATAACCCTAAGAAGGGAGCAAGGTGTTGCAGTCCATCTTATGTGTATGTTTTTCCTTTCACCCTTTTGTGAACTCTCAAGGTTAGTCAGTGGTTTTCTTCAAAATTTCATTAGGAAATTTGCCAAAGGCATCCTTTTGAGGCAGCTGTCTCTGTACCCTTGGAGGCCATCAGTAACATTTCCAATCTATAGCAGTAATCGGCACAAAAATGTTGAACTGCACTGTTGTCTATGTTTTAAAACATTCCTCTCCTGCCATTATCCTCCCCCCAACAGTGTAAAATATATCACATTTTGGGACTTACGGCTCTTCTAGTTGTTATTGTGCCTTTTCAGGTAAAATCCATGATTAATAATAAATATATCCAAATAACAATAATGAAAGGAGACTTAATTTTTAACATAATTTGAATCATAACAATAGACACATTAGAAATTTTCTATATAAATAAATGAGAAATCTTTTTGTATAGAATGTCAAAATTTTTATTTTCAGTATTGAGATTTTATAAAGTAAAATATACTTTAAAGTTTTGGGTATAAAATATGATGTTATTATATTAAGTTCATGATTAAAATGCATTAGAAGAAATTGAAATGCATTTGTGTTTTTATTCCTATGCAGTTTAATAATATAGGCAACTGTTATACCATATGCATCTTTAATATATTAGTCTAACTGTTTCTCTTATTTTACTAAACTGTGTTCTTTCAGCCACCCACACAGAATATGCCTATGGGTCCTGGAGGGATGAATCAGAGCGGCCCTCCCCCACCTCCACGCTCTCACAACATGCCTTCAGATGGAATGGTAGGTGGGGGTCCTCCTGCACCACACATGCAGAACCAGATGAACGGCCAGATGCCTGGTAAGTTTTTCTCCTCTAAGACATTAACACCAGAGTTGCTTAGCAACTGAAACGACATGGGGGCTCAAGGGATACTAGATTGTTGATGACAAAACTGCTTTGAATGCCCCCGAGTACAAGCTCTCTTAGAGTTTGTTAGCTACAGAGCTACGTGACCTGTATTCAGTGTTTATCAGGCTGCCCTTGGGCTTTGATGTAGCTGACACACAGCATTCCTCTGATGAACAGAACTGGCTAAATTTAGTCTGTCTGAAACTATGCAATATAGTTGGTTAGAAGCTTTTCGGAAAAAAAAGACATTATGGCATGGCTTAAGAATTAAAATTTGTTTTTTAAAAAAGTGCTATAATATTTCCCTGAGTTTTTATTTACTTAAAAACTGATTGATCTCAGAAACAGTATCAGTGGGAAAAACACATGGGGGAAAAGAAACATAACAGTCTCTAAAGTGCTAGTGTATTTAGTATTTTTCTTATTGATATTATTGAAGCTGATTTTAGATTTGTTTGAATGCATGTTTGTAGCATAACATAAAAATGAGAATTGATTTTAAAGCAAAATTAAAAGCTGAAAAATAATGTGAGCTTTCTTATACAGTGAGCCATTTCCTTTTCATTTTTTTAAGTTTGGAGTCACTAGACTATCTTTTTTTTTTTTTTTTTTTGAGACAGAGTCTCACTTTGTTGCCCAGGCTAGAGTGAGTGCTGTGGCGTCAGCCTAGCTCACAGCAACCTCAATCTCCTGGGCTTAAGCGATCCTACTGCCTCAGCCTCCTGAGTAGCTAGGACTACAGGCATACGCCACCATGCCCAGCTAATTTTTTCTGTATATATTTTTAGTTGGTCAATTAATTTCTTTCTATTTTTAGTAGAGACAGGGTCTCGCTCAGACTGGTTTCGAACTCCTGACCTTGAGCAATCCGCCCGCCTCAGCCTGTGCTAGGATTACAGGTGTGAGCCACCACGCCCGGCCCACTAGACTATCTTTAGGCCATTGGATGCTAACGTAGTTACCTTTTACTGGTTTGAATTTTTAGTCTAAAAAGAATCTTTAAACTATTTTGTTTTTGTAACGACAGCAACAACCCATAGCCATAATTTTTGGTGGAGTATTCTCTACATTTAACATGAGATTATTTTTACTTTCTAAAGACAAAAGTTGTTTTCATTAACAAAAAGAAACAATTAGCAATAATGGAAGTAAATTAAAATAACAGAACAGGACTGGCCTGGTGGCTCACGCCTGTAATCCTAGCACTCCTAGCACTCTAGGAGGCCAAGGCCAGAGGATCCTTTGAGCTCAGGAGTTTGA
Source organism: Cheirogaleus major (assembly GCA_963574435.1). Lineage (NCBI taxonomy): Eukaryota > Metazoa > Chordata > Mammalia > Primates > Cheirogaleidae > Cheirogaleus > Cheirogaleus major. The sequence goes on along the minus strand of CAUYPO010006187.1, from coordinate 31,924 downwards.
GACCAGCCTGAGCAAGAATGAGACTCCATCTATACTAGAAATAGAAAGAAATTAGCTGGACAACTAAAAATATATATAAAATTAGCCAGGCATGGTGGCACATGCCTATAGTCCCAGCTACTCGGGAGGCTGAGACACAAGGATTGCTTGAGCCCAGGAATTTGAGGTTGCTATGAGCTAGGCTGATGCCACGGCACCCTAGCCCGGGCAACAGAGTGAGACTCTGTCTCAAAAAAATAAATAAATAAAAATAACAGAATAATTTATTATTAAAATTAGTGATTAGAGGCCAGGTGTTGTGGCTTACGCCTGTAATCCCAGTGCTTTGGAAGGCAGAGGCTGGAGGATCACTTGAGCCCAAGAGTTTGAGGCTGCAGTGAGCTCTGATCAGGCCACTGTACTCTAGCCTGGGCAGCAAAGCAAGACCGTGTCTCTAAAAAAAAAAATAGATTAGTAATTAGCATCCTTAAGATAGTGTTGTTTTCTAGCTGATTGTGTTGTTTGATAGCGTTGGTGTCCAAAGATGATGGGCATAATAAAAGAAATGAGAGTACAGTACAAAAGAGGCATGACAGCTAGGTTTATAGAAGATTGACATATGACTGATCTTGTAGGAGGGCAGTGGTATTCCGGTGGCTATCGCCTATTTCCTTCTAAGGCTTGCAACATTGAGGGCTCACAGTGTGGAAGACGTAACTACTTTTCAGCGTATAGTCAGATTGTAGTCAGGAGAAACTTTCTTGCCACATCCACATTTAGCTTACCAGAACACATTGTTTTTAGAACTGGAAAGGTATTGCTAGTGCAGGTTAGCTACTTAGGAGTTTTGTGACTTTTTGTGGTGGGACCTTTAATTAGGATTTTGACTTGTTTTCTCCATATAACATTGAAGCCTAAGGCTGAAGAAACATTTGAGCAACAATGCAGTTACTGTTAACATGACATTTTGTCTTTTGTGTAAGGCCATCTGGAGTAGTTACATTCTTTTATAAGCCAGAGATTATGAACCAGTTATGACCTAGGTTGTCCAGAATACTGGAGAGCTTCCAAACCAATAGTTGAGATTCCCCTGACAATAGTTAATGAAGTTATAGTTAGGTGTACAAGAAATTGGGAGGCCAATAACTTAGGTTTTCTTTATTTGCTCCTTGTATCATTTACCCAACCTTTTTATGCACACAGATTTGCATCTTGGCTCTTTATTTCCTATTTTAGTTTTGTTTTTAATATTTCACTTTATAATCCCAGTTTCAGAGATACTTATATGCCATTTGATCTTGGTCAAATAATCTCTAAGTCTCAAGTTCCTGTTTAAAATAAATTAATTGATTTTTTAAAAACTAGATAATACATGCCTGTGAAGCCCAAATCAAAAGGTACCAAAGGGTGTACAGCCAGACTCTTAGTTCCAGAGAGGCATTGGTTTCTAGTTATCCTTCAGGGGATACTCTATGTACAAAAATGCATGTATGTATTTGTTTCTTATTCTTTTTTTAGAAAACACAAATGGGGCCAGGTGTGGTGGCTCACGCCTGTAATCCTAGCACTCTGGGAGGCCAAGGCAAGAGGATTGCTCAAGGTCAGGAGTTGGAAACCAGCCTGAGCAAGAGCGAGACCCTGTCTCTACTAAAAAATAGAAAGAAGTTAATTGGCCAACTAAAAATATATAGAAAAAATTAGCTGGGCATAGTGGCGCATGCCTGTAGTTGCAGCTACTCAGGAGACTGAGGCAGAAGGATCGCTTGAGCCCAGGAGTTTGAGGTTGCTGTGAGCTAGGCTGATGCTACTGCACTCTAGCCTGGGCAACAGAGTGAGACCGTGTCTTAAAAAAATAATAAAATAAAATAAAATAAAAACCACAAATGGTAGCACCCATTAAATAGTGTTTTGTATCCTTTCTTTCTCTCTTAAAGATCATCTTGGAGACCATCATACATTCAGTACATAAAGGGCTATCTTATTGGTGACTGCATTACTTTCTTTTTTATGGGTATACTTTAATTTATTTGAACATTTCTCTTAATGATGGAAATATACGTTTTTAGTTTTTTGATATTACAAATTATGCTGCCATGAATATGCCTATAAATATATAATGCATATATATGTAAATTTTTTTCATCTGTACACAGGTGTACACAAATACTTGTATATCTATGGGATAAATTCCTAGAACTGACATCACTAAATTAAAGATATATATGCATTTTAAAATTTGATAATTATTGCCAAATTGTACACCACAAATACAGTAATAGAGTATTATTTTTACCAGTATGTTTTAAACCTTGAAAAGTTTTCTTTTGAACATTATTAGTTTTTTTTTTTTTTTTTTCATGTCGATGATCTCCCTTTAGCATTTCTTAAAAGATAGGTCTGGTGGTGATGAATTCTCTCAGCTTTTGTTTGTCTGGGAAAGACTTTATCTTTCCTTCATATTTGAATGATAATTTTGCTGGGTACAATATTCTTGAAAGACAGTTTTTGTTTTCTTTGAGCACTATGAAAATGTCATTTCCACTCTCCCCTCCTGGCCTATATGATTTTTATGGAAAAGTCTGTTGCCAGACGAATTAGAACTCCTTTATATGTTATTTGCTGCTTTTTTCTTGCTGCTTTTAGGAGTCTTTCTTTGTCCTTGACTTTTGAGAGTTTGATTATTATACGTCCTGGGATAGTCTTTTTTGAGTTCAATCTGTTTGGTGTTCTAGGACCTTTTTTGTACCTGGATATTTATATCTTTCTCAAGTTTTGGAAAGTTTTCTGTTACTTCTTTGAATAAGCTTTCTACCCCTTTTGCTCAGTTTCCTCTTGAACACTGATCACTCGTAGATTTTGTTTTTGGAACTAATTTTCTGTATCTTGTAGGCAGTCTTTGTTCCTTATTTTCTTTTGCTTTTTTTTCTGTGTGTATTTTCAGATAGCCAGCCTTCAAGCTTACTGATTCTTTTCTCATTGTGGTTCATTCTGCTGTTGGGAACCTCTAAAGAGTTCTTCAGTTTAGCAAATGTATTTCTAAGTTCCAAGATTTCTGTTTGATTTTTTTATTATTATTTTAATCTCTTTGTTAAATTTCTCTGATAAATTTCAGAATTGCTTTTCTGTGTTATCTTAGAGATCGCTGAGTTTCCTTAAAACTGCTATTTTGAATTCTTGGTCAGAGACCTCACAAACCAACATTTTGTTAGGACCAGTCACTGGATTTTTACTTTGTTCTTTTGGGTAGGTCATGGTTCCCTGTTTGTTGTTGTTTCTTGTGGGTGTACATCTATGTCTTTGCATTGAAGGATTAGTTATTTGTTCCAGTTTTCTCTGTCCAACTTCTTTTGTTTTTATTGCATGTATTTGCTAAGCAAATTTTTGCCACTAGGTTACTGCCTTCTTTTTGGCTCTAGATAGTGCCTTAAGCCCAGGTTCACCTTGGCAGTAAATGGGTGGAGTGCTGCCTGTCCCGAATGAGGGAGGTCCCAAAGGGATTGTCTGGGCAGTGTGGAAAGGCTGGGTAGGGGTTTGTGCCCAGGGAACCTGTAGAATGTACCTCCTATAGCATGAGTACTGCTGACCAGCCACTCTGATTTGCTATCTCCTTTGACCAATTTTCCAGCGCTGGGGATGATAGCCTCCCTTCTTTATCTCTGCCTGTCCTCAGGAATATCTTTCCCTTTAGATAGTCATAATGATTCCCGTGGGCCAAGGCAAGGACAAGTTTCCTGCCAGGGAACTCAAGGAGGTGGGGAAGCTGGTTTACTACTTGAACTTCACTGTTTCCAGTGTAGAAACCATGGATTGAGGGGAGAGTTCTCCCCTGCCCTTGGTGTCAGGCACGGAGGTTGGGCGGGGGTAGGTGGGGAGGATGTGTTGCGAATGTGGAAGTCTGAGTTTCCTACCATCTTTTCAGAGTTTTCCCACTTCTCTGTGGCCCAGGAAACTGCATCATCCTCATACATGAGCTCTGGGTTGTTGCTGGTGAAAATCTAGGCACTGTATGTTTGTTTTTCATTTTCCGTTGGGGAGAGTGAAGCCAGTTTGCCCCTGTGCCGCCATCTTGGAATCCCAAATTGCTCTATTTAAAAATAGTACAGTCAGCCCTCCATATCTATGGGTTCTACATCTGTGGATTCAACCAACTATGGATCAGAAATAATCGGGAAAAAACAATTGTGTCTTTACTGAACATGTACAGACTTTTTTGCTTGTTATTATTCCCTAAACAATGCATTTATATAACATTTACATTGTATTGGGTATTGTAAGTAATCTAAAAATGATTAAGTACATGGGAGGATATGCATGGATTATGTGCAAATATCATTCACATATTTTGGAATCTGTGGGAGGTCCTGGAACCAATCCCCCACAGATACTGAGGGACAACTGTACTTCATTTGAATTGCTATTTGTCATCACAGATTTCCTTCAGCTTGGTTCCCCATGGAATATAAGCAACATTTTTATTCCTTCAACAGTGTTTGAAAGTGCTTCTTTCTTCGTAATATAGTTGGATCAAACTTTTGATTTTTGAGAATCTGGAAGATGAATGTTGGCTCTCGTAGTTGTGATTTGCCTTTTTGTTATAAGTGAAGCAGTCTTTTTATGTTTATGAACCTTTTTGTAGTTTCTTTATGAACTTAAAGAACCTTATGTCCTTTGCCCATTCTTTTACTGATGGTGGTCTTTTTACTTACTTTACATTTTAAGTAATTAGTTTGGTCTGTGATATGTGTTGTAATTTTTTCCCCTAGTTTATCTTTTTATTGTTTTGGAGTTGTTTTTGCTCATGTTTACATTTTTTATTTTTATATGGTCTGATTAATATTTTGTGGCTCTGGGTTTTCTGGCATACTTAAGAAGGCTTTACTATTCCAAGATTATTTTTAAAATTCTTCTTTTTGAAATTCTTTTATGATTCCTTGTTTTCTTTTTTCAAGTTTAAATTTTTTATCAATATGGAATTAGTTAGTGGAAGGAATGAGATAGCAATCCAACTTATTGTTTTTCCAGATGGCTACCCAGTTGTCACAACACCATTTACTGAATTAGTTTTCTATTGCCCACTGATACTTAATATCACTATTATTATTGTTTACTAATCTATGTATTGGGTCTATTTTTAGATACTATTCTGTCTACTCGTTTATGTTCTAGTATTTACACTTTTATAATACTCCAAATTTATGATAATGTTTTGCTGTCCTATACAGCTAGTCCTCCTTCATTATTATTCTTTTTCAGAATGTTTCTGGCTTTTCAAAACCATCAGTTTTGGTTAATCTGTAAAATGGGAATAACAACATCTGTCTCACAGTATTTGCTGCCATTTGTTTGCTGTTGATTAAAAACTCAAGTTATTGTTTAGTATTATAATAATGCAAGCAAATAAAAAGCCTTTTAAAGTACTTTTTTATGGACCATCTGTTTAACTTTCATATTTTGGTTCTGATCATTTTTCTTCAAAGGGCCTAACCATATGCCTATGCAGGGACCTGGACCCAGTCAACTCAATATGACAAACAATTCCATGAATATGCCTTCAAGCAGCCATGGATCCATGGGAGGTTACAACCATTCCGTGCCGTCATCACAGAGCATGCCAGTACAGAATCAAATGACAATGAGTCAGGGACAACCAATGGGAAACTATGGCCCCAGACCAAATATGAATATGCAACCAAATCAAGGTAACTAAGCTTCATGTCTTTCTTGACTAGAGTGCTATTATTAACCTTTGAAAGTAAAACTATTGTATCAAGTTCTTAGCTGATTCATAACAATATAAGCTTTAAGTGAGTGAAAATCATGCCCATATAAAGGTGAAATGTTGAGTTTGAAACTAGTTTAAATTTTTTTTTATTACATTTACAAATTGCTCACTTTAGATTTTTAAACTTACTTATTTTTATATCATTTGAGTGTTTTTTTAGGGGAGGGGTTCTGTATTGTTGAATTGTTTTTTAAAGCCAATCAATTAATAACCAAACACATTTGGTTTAGAGCTAGAAAATTGCGAAAATAATAAGTTTATAAGTACAACCTCTTAAAAAACATCTGCTCTGTGGCTCATTTTACTTATTAAGGATGCATTTATATGAATTTCTCTTGATTTATATAGGTGTTTTCTGATACTGTGTTTCAAAATTAAAAGGTAATTCTAAAATAATTTTCTATCAAAATACTCAGCAGAGGTGCTGCTGTACTCTTGCCTTAGAGTGATTTGAGTCCATTAAAATTTATTATCAAGCTCAGAAAATGAAATTGTTACAGTGTTTCTTTTAGGTATTCTGTGAATAATAACTAAAAGCCAGTAAGTGGCACTCTGTTCTAATTGTCTATTAAAACATTCGGCATATTGCCAGCTTAAAGTTATTTCAGTTACAAAATGTGGTGAGGTTAAGAGAATAAGATAGAATGAAATGTATCTGTAATAAAATTTCCTAGATTTTGATTGTAAAAAACAGATCACTGCAATGTACCCAGATAAAGGAAGTTAATGTTAATGTTAATCTGTTGATAATTATTTATGAAATAATATAATTTTAAAATATTATTTATAAATTATTATTTAATAATTATTTATTAAATATTTATTTATTATTATAATATATTATTAATATTATATATTAATATTAATTAAATATTATATCAATATATTATATAATATCACTATATTATTTATTATAATATTATTATATTATTAAATATATATTATATAAATATTTATTTAATAAATATTTATTTATTATAAGATATTATTTATAAATTTGATGATATACTACAAATAAAGGGATATAATAAAATGTTAATCAATCACTGTAGCAAGCACACAACTCAAGCATACAACTAATGCTTGTCCCATTTTTTTTTAGCCCCAAATTATTTAGTGCCCATGGTGGAAATTTTGTATTTTCTTTTTTTTTTTTTCTTTTTATTTCATCACATAATGGGGGTACAAATATTGTTAGGGTTACATACATTGTATATTTTCTTTTTATTAGGTCAATTAAATTTCAGAACAACACCAAGATCCAATCAGTGCTAGAACAGAAAGGAGTTCAGATGTTTCTCTATAAATTTGGTTACCAGGAGAGAGAGAGAGCAAGAAAATTGATAATGATTCTGACAGCTACTACAGTTATGATGGCACACTTCTTAGAAACTTATTATAGTTAAAAGATATGGTGTGCACAGAAATGGATGTTGCTGCAGCATGGTTTCATATGATAGCATAAAATTTGAAGAAGAAAAATATAATGCATACTGCAATGTGCATAAAGAAAATAGTTATTAGTTTTGGAGAAAAGTGTTCAGGTGTTTATAGATATTTTTTGTCCTAAACTTAGAGACCAACTATTTAAAATATGTCATATTTTGTGAGAATGTATAGGTCTTTCTTTTATTATAGGGTAGTAATTATATTACTTTTTACTTCTCATAATTTATGAATTTCTTAGTAGAAAATAGAGACTATATAAAAAATAACTGTAGAAGTCTTATTTGAAGAAGTAAAAGACACTTTTCAAAAAGAAAATAGGATTAAAATCATTGAGGAAATTTTCATCGCTTTAAATATCTCTTCAAGGACAAATGAAAAAAATTTTCATTTAAATTTTGCTATTTCAGACGACATTAGGCATGTTCAGGGTGGTATGGCCGTAGACTAAATTTTGAAATTTCAGAATCAAAAGAATACCACAGAAAATTATAGTCTCAAAGAAAAAAGGAAGTTATACATTGTTCTGGCAGCATTCAATATTTTAATCATATGAATTACTTATAAAAGTATTTTAATGACTGGGCATGATGGTCCACGCCTGTAATCCTAGCACTCTGGGAGGCGGAGGCAGGAGGATCTCTTGAGGTCAGGAGTTCGAGGCCAGCCTCAGCAAGAGTGAGACCCCTGTCTCTACTAAAAATAGAAAAAATTAGCCAGGTGTAGTGGCGCACGTCTGTAGTCCCAGCTATGTTGGGAGGCTGAGACAGGAAGACCACTTGAGCCCAGGAGTTTGAGGTTGCTGTGAGCTATGATGATGCCACTGTACTCTACTCAGGTCAGTGGAATGAGACTCTGTCTTAGAAAAGAAACAAAAAAACAAAAGCAGAATTTTGCTATAAGAAGTTTTACAAATTGTCATATTTGTGTTAAAGAAAGTATTTCATACTGGGCATAGTGCCTCACACCTGTAATGGCTAACACTCTGGGAGGCCAAGGCAGGAGGATCACTTGAGGGCACGTGTGCGAGACCAGCCTGAGCAAGAGTGAGACCCCATCTCTACTAAAAGTAGTAAAAAGTTAGCCAGGTGTAGTGACGTGTGCCTGTAGTCTGAGCTATTCAGGAGGCTGAGGCTGGAGGATTGCTTGTGCCCAAAAGTTTGAGGCTGCAGTGAGCTATGATGACACCACTATACTCTACCCAGGGTGACAGAGTGAGAACAAACATCTTTGTGCCTATATCTTTGAGTACTTGTGTGAGATTTTTGTAGGATAAATTCTAGAGATAGAGTCGTAAGGATAAAATATATGAATAATTAAAATATTTGAGGGACATTGTCAAATTGTTTTCAATAAAGGTTGCATGAGGTCACATCTCTACATATGGAAGTTCTTATTTCAGTACATATCCAGTGGCACTCAGTCTTTCTAATCTTTACTAAATGTGTAGGCAAAAAATGTAATCTTGTTTTAATTTGTATTTCTTCGATTATTAGTGAAGCTGCATAACTTTATATGTGTTGCCATTCACATGTTTTCTCTGAAATGCCTGTTCATGTTATATATTCTGTGGTTTGATTATTATTAATTTGAAGGAGTTCTTTATAGATTGTAGATCAAGGCTATTCACCTAACGTGACTTTCACACATGAAAACATTCTGTTAGTTTTAGGAGATAGGAATGTAACTTTGAAAATGGTTCATTTCGTGGTAGGATTCTGAAAATGGTAATATTATTTTCATAAAAAATATAATTATTTCCTAATTATATCAGAAATTTGATCCAGCATTTGCTAAATTATGGTCCAGATAGTTTTTAATAATTATTGGTAAAATAATAATTGGTAAAATTATTTAAAAAATTATTGGTAAATTATTGTGGAAGATTCAACATGCTTATTAGTATATTAAAAGGTCTGAGAAGTTTTATAGTAAAGAAACCAATTTGCTTTTAATTAATAAGATTATAATACACCATGGGGCTCTTTTTCTTTTCTTTTTTGACGTATTACTTGTCAAAAATGAGAGCTAATATTTAGTGAATGCCCTTTAGTGCCAGGCACTGTATTGAAATGCTTTATATGTCATCTTTAATTTAATTCTCAAAACATCTCTGAGATAGTAGTACTATTATTATTCTCATTCCATGCAGGAGGAAACAGATATCCTGCGGAAATATAGGCAGGCCTTGCTTTGTACAATTCTGTTATGCGTGAATTTCATTTACCACAGTTTAGTTGAATAACACCTGTTCCGCCAACACCACCATTCAAATTTCACTTACCATGGTATATTAACTGAGTAATTGCATAAAGTACAAACTTAGCTGTTATCTGTTCAGTTCACAAATTACTATGTAAATAACAGATGCCTGTCATGATTAGTGACCATTCATGCCACTTTTAGATTTTGTCAGTGATTGATCACTGTTTATCTGTCAGTTCATGCACATATAACAAAGCTTGTGGTGTGTTGCTTCCTTTGCTCCCAACAATAAACCTATATGACATTTTACAAACTTGTATAATTGAAAGAGAAACTTTGGCCAACAAAGATAAAAATGTAACAAAGAAATGAAAAGTGATATAGTGCTGGAAATGAAATCCATATCCAATGTAAATAGAATCATAGAAGAAATTGCTGACCACGGGAATGCTGAAACTGCTGCCATTTGAGAGAATGTAGATATGCATTGCAGGTGCTTAATGAAGGCAAACTCATTGATACAAATGAGAAAAGTGATTGTGATGAAAAAGATGAAGATGTTTCAGAGGAAGTAAGACTGGCAAAATACTTCACATTAAAGAAATTCTTGGAGATATTTTACAACATTGAAAGTGCAAAGGAAAAAATGTTAGAAGTTATTCCAAACATATTCCTTCTGAGTATGACAATTTGCTAAGCTAAGGAAAAGATGCTCACGCTCAGTTGTCAGTGATATTATTAGCAGAAGGGAACCACTGTTCAAACAACTCTTGATAAGATTTTTAGAAAGAATTAAAACACTTTATTTATTTTTTATTCTTTAGAGACAGAGTCTTGCTATATTGCCCAGGCTGGCCTCAAGCAATCCTCCTGCCTCAGCCTCCCAAATAGCTAGAATTATAGGTATGAGCCACCATGCCTGGCCTTAAAACACTTTCAGTGTTTTTAATGTTATAAATTATAGTAAACTAAATTTTCTTTCATTTCCCCGTGCATTTGTAACTGACAGCAATAGAGATTTTAATATTTTGACAAAAATTTTTAAAGGCCATGGGATAATGTCCCATTAATTATTATTGTTTTGCATGATTTCAGCTTTCATGGTCATTTATTCATCCCCATACTAGTATATAAAGTGAAGACTGTCTATAAAGTTTTATAGAATACATTTTGGGAAATGCTGTTAAGTTCCTAACTTTATATAAATGTTATCAGCTTAGGAGCTTCCTATTTCTTTTAAGAACCCATATGAGATACAAATAGGTCTGATAATGATAAGCGTTATGTAAAGAAATATGCAGAGTAAGGGGAAAGAGAAAAATGCAATCTGTATGCTATTTTAGGATGGTGAGCAGACACCTGGAAAAAAAGTGTTGCACAGGCAGAAGGAATAGCAAGCAAGAGCCCTGTGGCTGGAGCATACTTGGTACATTTGAAGTATAGCAAGGAGACCATTCTAATTGGAGCTGAGTGAGTGAAGGTGGGAAGTCATAAAGTCCAAGGGATAGTTGAAGACTAGACCTTGAAAGACCTTATTGTAACCCATAGGATTTTAGATTTTATTCTGAGGAAGAGGGATACTGCTGGAAAGTTTTGAGCATTGGAATAATATTATCTGAATGCATGTTTCTAAAAACATACCTTTGGCAGCTGTATGCAAAATGGTTGAACAGCAGTGGAGCAGGTAAACCTTTTAGAAGGCTCTTGCTGTATTTGTGTAAGAGATGGTGGTGACTTTCAATAGTGTGATAGCTATGGAGGTAATCAAAAGTAGTCAGTTTGGGATATTTACCTTTTTTTTTTTTTTTTTTTGAGACAGGGTCTCACTCTGTTTCACAGACTAGAGTGCAGTGAGGTGATCAAACCTCAGTGCAGCCTTGAGCTCCTGGGCTCAAGCTGTCTTCCTGCCTCAACCTCTCAAGTAGCTAGGACTACAGGTGTACACCACCATGCCTGGCTAATTTTTTTCTATCTCTTATAGGGATGGTGTCTTACTATGTCACCCAGGCTTTTACCATGTATTTTGTAGGTAGAGCTGGTATGATATCTAAGATTTGCTGATAGATTGGATGTGGAGTACAGGAGAACAGAGTTAAGGATGACTTCAAAGTCAGAGTAATTGGATGAATGGTGTTGACATTACTGAAATTAAGAATCTGGGGGAATAGCAGATTGAAGAGTTTGGCTTGGCACCTATTAAATTTGAGTGACCTATTAATACCCAACTGTGGATATGTCAAGAAGACAGTTGAGTATATTAGTTTGGAATTAAGGGGAGAGGTCAGGGTATTTAAAGTCATGGCATTGAAAGAGGTCACTTAAAAAATGAATAAAGGTAGGTAAGAAAAGAGGTCTGAAGATTTAGTCCAGGAACCCTCCAACATTTTGACATTGGGAACATGAAGGACTTCTTCCAGGAAGACTTGTAAGACTGAGCAGGAGTAGCCATTGAATTAGGAGGGAAGTGAAGAGAGTGTAAAATCTTAGAAGCGAAGTGAACAAAGTGTTCTGAATTATTAACTGTATCAAATTTTGCTGATTGGTCAAGTAAGATGAGAATTGAAAACCAACCTTTGGATTGATTGACCAAGATGGGCATTTTTGGTGGGAGGATGGGGGCAAAAGCCTGACTGGAATATGTTCATGAGAAAAGGGGAAGAAAAGAAGTGGTAACGGTGAGTTAAAACAGTTCTTTCCAGTTATTTTTTGATGTAGGAAAACAAAAATGGGTTCATAGCTGGAGGAAGATGTAGGGTCAAGAAAGATTTTTTTTTAGAGGTGGAAAAATAGTAAATCATATTTGTATATTGATTGGAATGAATAATTAAGAGAAATTGATGAAGCAAGGGGGGGGCAAGAAAGGGACAGCTGCGGGAGCAATGTATTTGAGGAGTTAGAGGTCACAATCCCCAACACTGCCTTCACCTCTAGTACCACCTATAAGAGTTTAGCTAACTGTGAAGTTACATGGGACATTCTCCAAGACTGGCCTCACTGACACCAATTGCAAGTTTGGGAGTTCCCCAAATCACCCTCAGGGTTTGATAGTTTACTGGAAGGACTCATAGAACTCACTGAATGCTATTACACTCACTGTTAAGATTTATTACAGGGAAAGGAGACAGTTTAACATTAGCCAAGGGAAGAAGTGCATAGAGCAGGATTGAGAATTTCAAGTACAACATAGAAAATTTACAAATGAAGAAATTACTTTAAATATTTTATTTTATAGAAGTGTCATGTTTGGTCCGTGTAGTGGGTTTGAATAAATGAGAATTATGTGTACTCTCATCTGTCTTTACTGTTAAAATTGGTTAATCTATGACATATTGTTAATATTGCAAGTTTGGATTATAGTTTTAGGCACATTACAGCCATTACATTGTAGTTCAGACTAGATATTTTGTTATAACTGATCAGCATTGCTAATAGTGGATGAGTTTTTTAAGAATGTAAATTTTCCCCAATAACATTTTTATGGTTAGAAAAATAACTAATGTTTAATATGAAAAACCTGGAAAATATAAAAAACATAGAGCATAAAACAAAAGTTACATGTAATCTTGCTATATAAATTTTAAATTACTCCATACACAAGTCCACTTAAGTGTCGTAGCCTATACTTAGAATTCTCGTAGCAACAGTTTGAATACTTATAATTACTAATTATTTATAAATATGTATTTAATTATTTTTCTCTAGACTCTTCCAGTTCCATGAAGTCAGGAACTGTGTCTTGTTTTGTTCACTACTTTATCCTATATGTTGACTGACTGATTAGCTAGATATATAGCCTCCTGCCAAAACAAATTAGAAAACCAGCATCCTTCTAAGTGATATTGTCATCCATCAACTGTCATTCCAGGAATGAAACATAGAAGGCGCTGTCTGTTACTGTGGATAAAATAGATGACTGTCAGGTATACCAAAACCCTTTGGATTTGGGAGACAAAATCCAGGTGAATTTCAGTTTAGTAGATTATAAAATTTAGCTTCAGGATTTAAAAACTTTTCTATTTTGAAATAATGATAGGTTCATAGGAAGTTACCAAGGTATTATACAGTATTGTGCCTTCCCCCCCAATGATTTCTAATCCTTTATAACCACTGTTATCTTTTCTCCATTTCTATCATTTTGTCATTTTGAGAATATTGTATAAATGGAATCATGCAGTATATGACCTTTTGAGATTGACATTTTTCATTCAACATAACTAATACTCTTGAGTTCTATCCAAGTTGTGGTATGTATCAATAGTTTATTACTTTTTATTGCTGAGCAGTATTCCATGGTATGGATATACTATAGTTTGTTTAGCCATTCACCTTTTAAGGGACGTTTTGGCTTTTTCCAGTTTTTGGTTTTACAAGCGAAGGTGCTATAAACAATTGTATACATGTGCATGTTTTTTATTTGGGCTTAAGTTTCGTTTCCTTGGAATAAATACTGAAGGATATGATTGTTGGGTCATATGCTAAGTTTTGCAGATTACATTTTAACAAATATCCCAAGTCATGCTTATTTCCCTCAGATTTTTCTGGGCAGGATGATCTTCTGTGCCAGATAGTTCATAACTTTTAGCTTTCATACTAAGTAACACAAAGCTAGATGTTCTAATGCAGCCCATCTCCTTGGCTTTCTGCCTTGGCAAGTTAGGGTCTTTACTCAAAACAATTGTCACTTGTGCCACATAAGTCTAGTGCTTTTGGCGTTCATTTCATCCTACAATACATGTTTACAAGTGTCTTTGTTTACGAGTTATTGTTATGATATAGTATAGTTGAAACTATTTAAGAGGGCTCATTTTAAGGGGGTTGTCTAATATCCTAGCCTTTTATGTTGCTGGATTTATTAAGCCACAACACATCCTTTTTCTACTTCTCAGTCACCAGAAAGCTAAATAAGTAATCTGGTTCCCAGACTAGTTTGTAAAGATTCCTGTAATTTAAAATTACGTCCTGGAGAAATCCATTATTTCTTAACTCAGCACTACTGACATTTGGAGGTGGATAATTGTGGGGCCTGTCCCATGGAAAGTTTAGCAGTATTTCTGTCCTCTACCCACTAGGTGGCAGTGGCACCCCCCCACCCCAGTAGTTGGAACCAACAATGTCTCCAGACTTTGCAAAATGTCCCCTGGGGTACAAAACTGCCCATGCTTGAGAATTGCAGCTTAAAGAAATGGTTAATATGAATAACCGCATATACAGATGGTTTGTATCACTGAAGAAACAAATGACATTAACAAAACTTATTGATACTATTGTTTTAATACTTTTTAATACTTTTATGAGAGTTTCTCTAAAAATTTCATTTTATGAAAAATTGTATATGTTAATGAGCTGTTATTCTTTTTAATAGCTAGAATCATGGTTCCCATTTTTCATTGGTTACCAGGAAACTCAGCTTAAGTTTGCACTTAGTTGCAGTGACTTTACTAAGCTTCTATGATAATCATCCTACATTTTCTTAGTTACTTGGCTCTTGTTCTTTTATCCTTGGTGTTATATATAAACATGTTATTATGAGTTGCATAAATTCTTAATGTGGGGAGGTGTACAATTTAGGTAAGTAAAGAATCCTATTCCTTTTAAATGGCTATTTAAACATAGTAGGTTAGCTAATTGAGTTTGTTGTAATATAGGGATTTTTTTCGTGCAAATACATTTTTAGCAATACCTTCAAATAAGAGTATAAATGTTTCAGTTTGAGATTGAATGGTTAAAGAACAAGTAGTAAAGTGTGAGCAGTAAAGGATGAAATTTGAATGTGAAAATAGGCATGGGGAGGGCATTATCTACGCAATTTCATGGTCTAATTCTTATTACAACATATAGATATAGGTACAGTGGAGAAATTTCTTGTATTTAATGATTTTTATCTTACAGTGATAGAGGTATACATAATGGTTTTTGTGGGAGATGATGACATGGGAGAAGTATGATTTGACTTAACCACACAGTGGTTAAGAGCATGGCTCTGCATTTAGTAGCTATGCAACCTTGGGTAAGAGCCTTAATATTTGTAAGGCTTAAATTTTCTTATCTGTAAAATGAAGTTAATAATAATACCTATTTCATAGGCGAGGGGAGAATAAGTAATACAAAGCTCTTAGCTTACTGCCTGGCTCATAATAAATGCTCATTAAATGTTAGCTATCATTTTAACCATATTATTAATATTTGATGATTAATGATAATGTTTATGAAGTTTCAGTGTACTGGTTTATATCTGAAGATGTGAATATGTGTGTATATGGATGTATGTTGTATGAATATAGAATATTTTTAAAGTTGCATCATTCAAAATTCTTCGCAGATTAATTAAAACAGTGTTTTCTTTATAGTTGAGTCTTAAAAAATTCTTTTTGGTCTGTCTAATTATAAGTCACTGTATATGGTGACAATGCCCATCTTTGTATCACCATGGCTCCTGGCCTGGTGTCTAGTACATAATAAATACTGAATAAATTTGATCTTGACT
Source organism: Cheirogaleus major (assembly GCA_963574435.1). Taxonomy (NCBI): domain Eukaryota; kingdom Metazoa; phylum Chordata; class Mammalia; order Primates; family Cheirogaleidae; genus Cheirogaleus; species Cheirogaleus major. The sequence continues at coordinate 16,028 of CAUYPO010006187.1, read as the reverse complement.
TAAAAAAGTCCTTCCTTTTGACCACTGACTTAAGATAAAAACTAAGTATTAACCATGTCATTGATGCAAATCCAGTAATGTAAAATATGGTAATTTGGGTATATTTTGCATGTGTTTGAAATAAAGGACATTGTTTCATAGAGTATCTATTAGGGTATAAAACTCAAAATGGGAAGAAATAATGTGGTTATGATGAGTATTTGTAATATGTCCTTGCAAAATACTTGCAAAAATAATATTCTAGGTAATTAAGACATTAATAGGGTCTTCACGTGTATATTACACTTTGTAGTACATCTTAACATCAAATGGTTTATGTAAAAGATGAAAAAAACCTTTAAGCATGTAATGTGTGATGCCATTGTTTGTAGAAAATGGTTATAATAGATTCATTTTTTAATGTTATTTCACTGTGTAGTACAAATTTTTAGAATGTATTTTGGGGTAACCTTTTGAGATTTAGCACTCTATTTCCATTAGTGTCTCAAGAGATATACATTGCCAGTGTAGCATATTTCATTATCATAAGGAAAATAATATGCTTCCTAAACAATCAGAATTGAAGTCATAAAGTCATAATTTTCTTTTTCTTTAATGTATAAGGCTTCAAGGAAAATGATAAAAACGTACCTTGTATTAGTAGTGCTAGCTAACTCCATTCTTTCTCTGGTTTTAGGCTTGATCCTGAATGATGTCGGGATCCTCAGAGGGAGGGAAGTGACAGAGAATAAAAGAAGGGTGGTAATTGAGCTCTTTGGGATTGAAACTGCTGACAGTCCCAAAAGAAAAAGCATAAGTGGCATGGTCTTTTCTATCTAGGGCTTAAGCTACAATTACTTTTCTCCTTCAGAGCAAAGCTTAGAATTTTTTTGTTACGTATTTTTTTTCTTGGCTATTATGGTTTTGCTCTCTTTTGAATTTTGGTTCCAATGCATATTATATGCTTTAGTTGTGTAGTTACCTTCTGTTAAGACGAGGTCTTTAGACGGTGTTGGAGAAGACAAGGTAAAACCTTCACTTACTGAAAATGAATTACATAAATGCTCAGTCAGGTTGCCTATTAAATTATAAATGTTAATGTTCAATACTTTGGTATATATAAAATATATTTTTAAATTGTAACCTTAATTAAACTAGTGTTTTAGAACTTCTTTATTGCAAAGTTTGCTTCTAAACTATGAAATTTGAGTTTATTTGTGAGTAGAGACCATGGAAAATAGCAGAACAAATATGCTTTGAAATCAAACTTGAGGTTTGTCTAGTTCTCAGTTGATATCTATTATATAATCTTGATCTTTGTATTCCTTGGCTAAAAACCTGAAAATTAGGGTCCTTACCTCTGGTAGTTGTTAGTGGTTTATAGAAAGTGACTGCAAACTCACGTAACTGGCATTATAGATGTGCATTCAGTGTTAAGTTCTCTTCCCCTCCACACTTGACTGAGCCACCTTGTCTCTACTATTAAGAATTTATTTCCTTGTTGAAAGAAAGGCCCCAGAGTAACTTTTGAGAGGCTTATATTCATAATGTAAAATTAGAGAGAAGGAAAAAAGAATTTGAAGAGAAGCAAATGCACAGAAGAAGGTGAATAGAAGAAAAGGTTAGCTCTGATAAAGTTGTTCTTCAGATAAAACAGTTCTTCAGATTGGAAACAAGATGAAGTCTTCCTGCTTACATTGTTGCTGTGGTTGTAGGTCAATAATATGTGCAAACAGGTGGGCTTGTTTTGTTTTATTTATTTAAATTATCATACAGTGAGCTTTTGGCTCATCTGCAGTTTTCCCTGTAAAACTTTTCCGGACTCTCTAGTCTTTGCCTTTTGCACTTTCTTAAATTATGCCCAAGTCAGTCAAGGGGGAGTATGGAGCTATATAAGCAGTAAATTGTGAGATGCCTCAAACATATGTCTGAGACAGTAATGGTTATAATGGCAGAATGATGAGCTCCCCATACCAAAACTGGCCCACCGAACCTCTAAGGAGGTGTGCTTACATTGTTAGATGGCAGCATGGGACTTTATGGCTGTTGATTATTTCGTGTGATATATTTTTACTGTTGCCAGTGTGATACTATAGCAGTGGTGGTTTGGCTATCCTGGTATTACTCACTTTGGAAACTGCATAGTTCAGATTTCTGAGCCTACAGCTTATTGCAGTTCTCTGCCTAGGTGTTTTTAGGGTGTGTTTGTTGTGTATGTCTTTTAACTTCAAAGAAGCACTATAGCCCTTTGGTTTCAAAAAGACCTTTGTAGTTTATAATTCTTGTAATTGGGAAAGGAAAAGAAGAACTTTAAAATTTTATCCCAAAATTAAAGTTTATGAAATTCTACCAATGTAAGTATATTAAATGTTTGTGTAGTTTACCTATTTATCACTCTATAATTAATGAGTATAGAAAAAGAGAACAAAGTAGAAATCTGGTTTCTTTCCCTTGGTTTGGCTATTGATAACGCTGTGTGATTTTTGTGAAATTTGCTTTTGTTATGTATTCTAGTGTAGCAGAGTGATTATATCTTTTCCAGAAAGATTGTATAGATAAATACTGTTTAGTGCATAATGGAAAATACACACATTCAGGATGTTCATATATATTGCATTTATTTTGTTTTTAAAAAATGACTAAGAATACTATTCCAGTGGATTTCAAGTTAACTACCATGGATTGGTTGTTTTCTTTTGTTTGCAGATTATTTTAGGTATATGAGCTTTAATTCAAAGACTTGTTTTTATTAATATTATTTGAAATCAGATTTTACTGCATTTAATTATATATTTTGGGGAGTATATGATAAAAGATGCTCATATTTTTCTTAAGATATTAAAATTATATACAAAAAATTTTATGTGTATGATATTGTGTCTTGTTTTCAGGTCCAATGATGCATCAGCAGCCTCCTTCTCAGCAATACAGTATGCCACAGGGAGGCGGGCAGCATTACCAAGGACAGCAGCCACCTATGGGGATGATGGGTCAAGTTAACCAGGGCAATCATATGATGGGTCAGAGACAGATTCCTCCCTATAGACCACCTCAACAGGGTAAGATCCCATTTGGAAAATTTTTTACTTAATGTAAATAACAGTAATTGAAAGGCTTTAAATTTTAATGATCTGTTCATCTAGGCAGAGTTAGGATTTTTTTTTCTTCCTTTTTTTCCCCCCTACAGAAGGTAGTGAGTGGATATAGTAGTACAAAGGGTCACAAAGTAGATAGGAACTTCCTGGGGTACAACTTTCTCTTACCTGTTATTTTCTGAGAAAAGGATATGAAAATTTTATATCAAAAGCTCACTAACTCACAGCAGAAAATACCATTTTGTTTTTGATAAGGTACTAAATATATAGTCAAAAACAAACTCAATTTTGTTTCAGAGAACTGTAATATCAAAATAAGAAGGAAATTAATTTTCTACCAGTTCGAACCTCTTTTTAAGATGTTGGTGTTTATCTGAGTTGTGATATTGTTTGATGTTGCATGCATGGCCTTAAAGTTAATTTTAGTAAATGTAATATGTGGAGGTACTGTGTGTGTATGTGTATGTGTGTATATATGAATAATTAAAAGTATCTGAAATGCCAAAGCATGGGAAGGGAATCTACAGCTGAGAAATAATCTCTCGTAACATCAAATTAGAAAGAAAGCCTTTGATGACATAGAGAACAAATTATTTACATCTTGACTGGTTGTGGTTTTTCAGGCCCACCACAGCAGTACTCAGGCCAGGAAGACTATTATGGGGACCAATACAGTCATGGTGGACAAGGTCCTCCAGAAGGCATGAACCAGCAATATTACCCTGATGGTAATCTCGCCTAATGTTAACTTTCCCATTTTATATCCCTGCCCAATATTAATATAGAGAACTATATAAAATATTTTAATGAGAATGAATAAACTAACAACCTTTCTTCTAAATTTAGAAACACTTCAGTACTCTAAAGTATCAATCATAGCACTAGTTTATAATCTATTTCAAAGTGTATTTTGTGTAACTATTCTGGTAATACCATCAGGAATCACATTCTGTCTTTGGAACCCTTATACAAAAGAGGATCCTTTTATATTTAGGGTTGTTCATTTGAACCAAAGCAAATGTTATGATTTACTTTTTTTTTTAACAACAGCTTTATTGAATTATAACTCATATCATGAAGTTCACTCATTAGTTTACTTTTATGCACTGTATAAATATATAATATATAGAGAATATAGATCTTGAGTATTTTTCTAAGTTCCATCATTTTAATTAATGTTACATACTTCTCAGCAAACTATAGTTTACATTAGCGTTTGCATTTGAGAAAAGTTTTGGAGGCTAAATTATATCCATAATATAGCTATCCAGAGATTTAGTAGAATGGGAAAGGTGATTGGAAAACAGACTTTTAGTTATTTAGTTTAGTGGGGTTTAAGTGGGAAAGTAGCTTGTGAATAAATAGTCAGTAAAGATGTACTGCATTTTAAGAAAATCTAAATAGTAATAATCTATTATATAAGTAGGTTTCCACTGTATAGTTCTTTCAATTTTTCTGTATGTTTGAAAATTTTATACAATGTTCAGGAAAAAATAATCAAACATACATTACAAAATGATTTGTATTGTTACAAAAGGATATGCCAAAGGTTTATTTATATAATAAGCTCTTTTGGTGTAAATATAAATTAATGAACAGAGAAACTAAGAAACTTAAAGCGAAAATTATAGCCATTGATGAAAAGCCAATTAAGCCAGCAAGAAGATATAATTTGGTATATTTGAAAAATCATTTTGCCCATTATTTTTTATCATTATGTAAAACATCAAGGTACATCCATATTCAAGGACATTGGTTTTTACTGGAGAGGCTCTGACTACAGAGGCAGAACAAATAACTGTGAAATTTTACATACACTAAATGTTTATTAGTGATAATGATGACATGTATGGATAATTCTGTTTAGAATACTATGTATTTTTTACTCTCAGATTTTCTTTCCCTGAATTCAAAATATTGTTTTTTTTTCTTTTTCCTTTCACATGTAGACATGGTATTATGATTTTTTTTAAATTAAAAACTTTAGTAAGTTATAATAGACTATAGATATCTTAAAAGAGGTAAAATCTACTTCATTAAATTATATATATTAAGAAGTCTGCTGAAAATAAATGATTGTTTTGCTTATTTAATTTTTAAATATATTTTAAATAATTGAGTTGAACTTCACATTGTTATTTTGGTCCTTGACTATCTCCTGAAATGTGAAATTTGTATCGTATTGTATTGTATTGTAGTATGACCCTTCTAGTCAGAATAGACAGGTTTTTGGGAAACATCAAAGCTTCATTTTAGTACATTTGTGGGTTTTTACTTAAATGATACCATTTTTGCCTAGAAGTGTATTAATTTATGTCTGACATTTACATAGAGTATTCTATTTATACCAACAATTAATTTTCTTAAACAGCTTTGGATATTTTCTCTCTTGTCCAGATATTTATGCCAGTAAAATGTTAATTAGGAGTTTGCAAACTTCTATAGAGGGCCATATAGTAAATATTTAAGTCTTTGTGGGCCAGATGGTCCTGGTCTCAACTACCAAACTCTAATTGTAACGTGAAAGCAGCTATAGACAATACTTAAAATGAATGGGCATGACTGTATTCCAATAAAACTTAATTTACAAAAACAGGCCACTGGTCTTATGAAGACTACAGGCCATAGTTTGTCAATCCTTGATGTAGATATTTGTGAGGTGGTTTGGAATATTTGAATACTAGAGCACTGAATGTAATATTTATTTGTAACTATATTCCTACTTCCTTAATTAGGCATTCTTATAAAATTTAGTTCAGATTTTAGCTAAACGAAAGGTTATTTCTGACATTTTCTTAGTGAAACTTAGTTTAAAGGATGAGAATATTATTCTTCATTAAAGTCCAGTTATCTTGCAGGTAAAATTTATTATGCTTTAAATCTAAAGGTATACACTAACATTCAGTACATTGTTAATTTATGAAAGTGTACGTTTATGATACTTGAGGTATTTCTAAAATGGCAGCAATAAGATATATTTTTTTACATCTGAACATACTTTGAGATATATATTATGCAAGTAAATGTTAGAATGTGAAAAACTTGTTTCAGTTTCTTTCAGGGGAAAAAACTTATGGAGCTCTTTTATATTTTGCATTGTTTTTAGCATATGCTGTGGAATTGGCGACCAGCAGAACAGGTGTTTGACAAAATATGATAATTGCTTTTTTTGTTTATTCTAATTTAATTCAAGTTATTTACATGTGAAAGACCTAATGCTTTTATTCTCTCCTTTTTTTAAAAATGGAAGATAAAGTTTTTCCCCCTCAATGAAGGATTATCAGATTTAAGACAATTAAGTGTAATGTTTCTAAAACTACTGCTTTTTGCTTTTAAAAAAATTTGCACGTTATCTCAATATGAAAACAATCACATTGGTAAATCTTTGGCTAATGCAATTGAAATTATTATTTTTTATGTATTTCCATTTCTTTTTCTTTTTTTCAATTTTATCTGAAAGTTTAAATATTTTTAGGGTTTTCACTCAGTGGCCATTAACGTTTCTTCCTGTCTCTTGTCGAATTGATGTAGGTCATAATGATTACGGTTATCAGCAACCGTCGTATCCTGAACAAGGCTACGATAGGCCTTATGAGGATTCCTCACAACATTACTACGAAGGAGGTATCTATATACCTTCACACATACACATATATATCCCCTTCTACAGGAATGAAAATTCTTGCATAAGACAACTTCTACCCATGCAAAGCTCTTGTAGAATACTAGTTGCTGGCTGTCTTGAAAGTTATAGGAAGCCCAGAACAACCAAAATAATTTCCTTACAAATATTTAAAATGTATAACCATGACTTGCCATTTCTAACAACAATAAAAAGACTAAAACATTTAAAGATAAATTTTTCCTCAGTGGAAATTTTCTATTTGAACATAAATCCATTGATCCAATTTTTTTTCTCGTGTGTTTACATATGTATAATTTTACATATAAGTATAGTGCCTTTAGGAAACAGCTTGCTGATTTTGTGTAGCTAGTGTGTGCTCTTGTAGCTGTCTTTAATTTTGTCTTTTTTATTTTATTTAGCATAGTCATGATCTTATGACTGTGATGTTCCAGTAAATGTAATGCTCGTATGGCAGAGACGCTGAAAATGCTGCAGTTCAACCTTGCAAAATTGGCTTTAACTGCAGTTTGTTTGGCCGAAATCCTTCTGTTTGGTTTGAGTTTTTTCTTTGTTTTGTTAACTTTTAAAAATCAATATGGCATTTCATTTTGTTCTTGTGTTGTTGGCTATGCATCTTAGAGGGGAAAAAGTTAATTAAGCAAACTTCTCAGTTTGTTTTTTCCTCTTCTTCAATTATCCTGTAGGAAATTCACAATATGGCCAACAACAAGATGCTTACCAAGGACCACCTCCACAACAGGGATATCCACCCCAGCAACAGCAGTACCCAGGGCAGCAAGGTTACCCAGGACAGCAACAGGGCTATGGTAATAGTTTATTGTAGTTTATTTTTGTCTCCAGAAATGTGATTACTGTTTTGAAATATGGAAGTGAATATTTAGTATTTATTTTTCCAAGAATTATTACTTTTGAAAATTCAGTTTTAACCCAGCCTACTATTAGAGTGTGTATTTAAAATGTTGCTTTTAGGTAAACTATTAATCCATTTAAAAAAAACTGTAAACTAGAGATGGTTCATTGACCAAAAGTAAGGTGTAAAGTCATTTAAAAGACAAGAAAAATGAATTCTCAGATCTGTTTGGCATTCATGACCAGCCAGTAGCTTTGTATGTGCTTAGAAAACTGATGATTGGGTAATTATTAGCCATATGTATGTAATCCGCTTAGCAAATTTGTTTTTAAAAACTAATGACAGTTACTACAAAAAATAACATTGACTTTTTGAGAACCAGTGAAGAGATCTGTTTAGAATGCATAAAGAAAATGTTTTTGTCATTCTCTAGTTAAATGGCAATGTACATATCTATAGGGGTAAATTTATTGCAGTTGTGTATCATACAGAGTTTAGGGGAAGTATAACCATATTTTCATATTGTATATTCACTGTAATATCTGCTACCTGAGTATCTCACTTTAGGTATGAGATAGGGAGTGGGGAATGATGAGGGCCTGATATTTCAGTCTTAAATTTCAGGCAACTGTAGTCATTTTAGATATAAAGAAATATACTTTTAACAGCAGAGAAGTAGCTACTTATTAATACTGACTCCATCTCTTGATAATATGGTCTCTTTTTCACATCGTAATGTCTTATTATTATTAGTTATTAATAAGAACTCTTTTATTACCAAGGGCACCTCTGTCTACCTATGACAGTAAATCTAAGATCCCAGGTCAGGCTAAAATTCTCTTGCCCTCTCAACATATGCACTGAAACTGAGATATTGGAAATCAGGTATTTTTCCAAAAAAGATAAATTCTGATTTCCTAATTCTAGATACGACTTTAGAAATATTCCATGAATTTCTTCTTTTCACAAAGGTTGTTTCCTCCCCTTCCCAAATGACATTTCTCTTTCATAACTATTTAGTATTTGTACTTAGAACAAATAGAATGTTCTGGTTTTATTGCATTTGTATGAAGACAAATATATGGCTAAATCAGGTAATTTCATTGACAATAGAAATATTTTCAAATGGAAGAGAGGGTGAAAGGAAGTTTGATTAATTTTTGGTTTAAGTAGTTAAATGCTGTACTGTTAAACATCAGGAATCCTAAAGGAGAAATTCCCATTTTGTTTATCCATAGGCTTCAGTTGTCAAACTTTCTTCTCATAGAAAACTTAAAGTTTTAGTAATTGTTCAGTTACTATTCAGTTACAGTTATGTTCATATAATAAATAGATAATAGACTAATAGAATTTATTTAAGCTTGAAAATTTTTTGTTCTCCTTGACACTTCCCTCTGTAATCAGTGTTCTTATGGCAGGTTTTGAATGGCTGTGGTAGAAAACATTGAAGTGTCAAAGCTTTTCAGCTTACGCTTTATAAAGCATTCTTTACAATAGGCAGTAGAGTTTATAAAACAGACATATTTGTTTAGCAAACCAAATTAGTCCCTTGCCAACTCATTTTTATGGGTAAAGTGTTAAAGGTGATTGGTTCTCAGAATATAATTTTTTTTTTTTTGAGACAGAGTCTTGCTTTGTTGCCCCAGTCTAGAGCACCATGGCATCAGTCCTGCTCACAGCAACCTCAAACTCTTAGGCTCAGGCAATCCTCCTGCATCAGCCTGCCGAGTAGCTGGGACTATGGGCATGCACCACCATGCTCGGCTAATTTTTTCTGTATAGATTTTTAGTTGTCTGGCTAATTTCTATTTTTTTTAGTAGAGACGGGGTCTCACTCTTGCTCAGGCTGGTCTCGAACTCCTGACCTCGAGCAGTCCTCCCGCCTTGGCCTCCCAGAGTGCTAGGATTACAGACATGAGCCGACCCAGAATGTAACTTTTGAATCAAGTTTTTTCACATGCAACCTGTGGCTTTTCTTTAGTTTCTATTTTACAATATTGTGGTAATAAATTTGTCAGTGTAGAGTATAGCCATATGACTCTTTTGATGATTGCCAATGTAAATTGAAACTCATGCAGTTGTAAATATCATTGATTCCCACACTTTATTCAGAAATTATTTTAGCATTCCTCTTTAAATCTGTCTCTTGCCTTTTCTTTTGCTTCTTGCTTGTACTGGTTAGCTCTCCAATAGATATATTGATTGATTTTCTTATCAAAATGGAGTTGACCTGCTTTACAACTCCCTGTGTCTTTTTATAACCATTTTGACATACAAATTTTATAATGGGGCTGGGCGCGGTGGCTCAAGCCTGTAATCCTAGCACTCTGGGAGGCCGAGGCGGGCAGATCGCTCAAGGTCAGGAGTTCAAAACCAGCCTAAGCAAGAGTGAGACCCTGTCTCTACTAAAAATAGAAAGAAATTAATTGGCCAACTAAATATGTATAGAAAAAATTAGCCGGGCATGGTGGCACATGCCTTTAGTCTCAGCTATTCGGCAGGCTGAGGCAGAAGGATTGCTTGAACCCAGGAGTTTGAGGTTGCTGTGAGCTAGGCTGATGCCACGGTACTCTAGCCCAGGCAACAGAGTGAGACTCTGTCTCAAAAAAAAAAAAAAAAAAAAAATTTATAATGGCTAGGGCATATTACAATAGTTACTCTGAAGTAGCATTACAGTATTTTCACTCTTATTATAACCATTGAAATTTATTTCAAAAAACATTTGAGATAATCATGATACCACACTGTCGTTTTTAGTTTAGATATAAAAATATAGTAACTTCTATCTAGTTTTAAATCCTTACCTTAGTTCTAGGGATTTATTATATTTTTATGTGGGCTTCTGTTTGTGTTAATTATTTTACAGGTCCTTCACAGGGTGGTCCAGGTCCTCAGTATCCTAACTACCCACAGGGACAAGGTCAGCAGTATGGGGGATATAGACCAACACAGCCTGGACCACCACAGCCACCCCAGCAGAGGCCTTATGGATATGACCAGGTAAGTTATTTGACCAGCTGTGGAACTGCCACGTTGTTTACTCTTGATTAGGTTAACTTTGTTTTTTCCCCTCCTTGAAGCCTCCTTTTTCCCTCTTCTTGTTCGTGGCACATTTGTTAACCATAAGTATATTACTTTTAAGTCTCCTTCATAGAATGCTAGCACAGTCAATCGTAGTTAACTCTATCATGTAAAACGTGTCTTAAGACACCAGCATATTCTCTCTCTCTCCTCTTTGGTCTTTAACCTCAGACACACTTTCCTTAACTATTTCTATCATCCTCCCTCATGTTTATTGCTGAAGACTTTGCCTTAACCTACTGAGATATGGAGTCCATTTGTGTCAGTGCTTTTTTTGCTCTCCACTTAAGTTCAACATGTCCACCGCACTTGCCTTCACACCCATAATATCCCATCTCTTTAAATTCAAACTTCCCATTCTGTTGCCTCCTTCCACACACAAATCCACCATCTCAAATGTTATTTCTCTCCTATTTTTCCTTCTACCTTCAAATATGTAGAAGTATATCTCATCCTAAGATAATTATATATATTCCCTTGAACCTAGTATTCATTTAAGTTTCTTCCTTTTGTCATTAAACTCCTCAGACTTATAATCTGTGCCACAATCATTATTTTATGAATGTCCTCATATACATTTTGAATTATTATGTAAATGATTTATGGTTATGGCAGTTCCTTTAGATTGATTTCAGGTTTGTCTAGGCTTTTCATTGAGAGTGTTCTAGTCTGTTCACCACTTAAGCTATCTAAAATAGGTTATTGTTAACATGAAACTGTGTTTAATATTCAGTTAGTGTTTTAGGGTCAATGTGGATGATGTGGTTTGAGGAAGAACTCAGATGCAATGATAAATAGAATTTGAGGTATGAACAGTTCTTTTATTAACCATCTCTCAAGCCTACAACCCTCTTGTATTGACACTTCTTATTTAAGGCAAAGGAGATAAAATAGACTTAAACTAAAAGAGTAAGGATAGATGAGTAATATCTTTTAAAAACATGCTAGAACCGAATCAAAGGATCAGTCAGAGGTTCTATTAAGTTTTAGAATTAAACTAAGTCTTAGCTAGTGAGTATTTAAAGGCAAGATTCCTGAGCAGATAAAATTTAGGCTCATTGTAATCCACAAATGAACTTTCTAAAAAGTAAGATTCTAGTCATATGGTCACTCATTCAACAGATACTTACTGTTAATAGTTCTCTACATGTATTTGATACTACAGTAGGTCCTAGAGAGGTAAAACAGACACAATCTTTATGGCTTATAGAGCATCCAACTATTTTGATATTCTTTAACCTTACTTTAGCATTTGGCACATACTCCTTTTTCGTTTTTAAATGGTCTTGAGCTTCTATATTACAGAATTATTTTGTTCCTTTGTATTTATAGTGAATCATTCTTTCTTTATTTTTACTGGTTTCTCTTCTTTCTTTTACCTCAATATCAATTCTGACTCTATTTTTCTTAGTCTGTGAATCTTCCATTTATTTTCAGTATCCTTAGCCCTTCTCAACCCAACTTCAGCTCCTTTTTTTACGACTGTATACAGAACATCTTTCTTTGAATGTCTTGCCATTCCCTCAGCTTTTGCATGTTGTGAATTAAACTGACCATTTTCCTTTCTAAATCTCCTAAGCTATCAAATCATTCTTTAAACAAATGTTTATTAAACAACAGTTATATGCTAAGAACCATGCTAAGATTGGGGATATATTGAGAAATAAGAGATATAGACTCTGCTTTTGTGAACTTAAGTCTAGATGGGGTACAGACAAGTAAACATAAGGTATAATAAATATAGTGTAATAAGTACTTGGATGAAGAAAGCAAAGATTTATTTGGAAGGAGCTTCCAACCCAGATATTGAGAAAATCTTCCTAGGAAAGTATTTTATAAATGTGAAACCCTAGGGATGAGTTGATGTTAGCCATGAGGAAGGAGTATTCACAGGGCACTAGTATTAAGATATATGGTTCAGTAAAGCAGAAGCATGGGGAAGAAGCAGCAAGACTGGAGAGATACATCGGAGTTAGATTAGGAAGCCTCTTCTAATCCATATAAGGGGAGTTGGCCTTTATCCTGACATAAGTGCAGAGCCATGAAGTATATGCAGTATATAAAGAATTTAGCAGTGGCCGGCACTTGGGAGCTATGTTACATAAACGATTTACTTCTCTTTTTATCATAATTACTCCACTCTCTAACGTTTCTCAGGAATTTGGGGACTGTACTATGGATAAAGACCATGGTGTTTGGGTTTTTGCCAGCCACATCGCCTTCCCCTCTAGAAAAGAATATGAGGAGGGGACCATTTTAGCTCCTGTGGTGTCAGTAGTCTTTCCATATTGATCTAATGTTTCATCTTTATCTCTCTACCTGAACACCTATTGATCTTTTTATTTTAGGAAATGTAGTTTATTCACCTCTTGAAGATGGTTAGGGCAATGGAAAACCAATGTAGATCCTTAAACCCAATAAAAATATAATTATAGTGGTAGTTTAGGCTGATTAATCGTTTAGGCAGTGTGCAGGATAAATTAAAAGGGGAAGAATTGATAAAGAAAGCCTTGTTAGGATCCTTCTCCATCAGTCTTCCCTATCTCACTAAACAACAGCTTAATTCTTCCAGTTCCTCAGGCTTAAAACCTGGAGTTATCCTTGACTCCCCTCTTTGCAAATCAAAAATGCAATCAGCAAATCTCATCATCTTTTCCTTCGAAATATTAAGGTTATTAAATGTGAAATGTCTGATTTCCTTAAGACTAAGTTTGACAGATGATATCTCTGACATTTCACTTTGACACTTCTTGTTTTATTTTTATTGTGAAAGAGCATCCTCAATCTTTCAAACGCATGTTTTGGCTTGTGATTATCTTTCAAATTTCTTTCTATTAGAGCAATTTTTGTGAAACCCTGGATATGTTAAAAATTTGTATTAGTTTTGAATATGAGTTCTGCCATGGAACCAATGCAGCGTAGACAGCTTGAAATATCAACGAAGTGTTTGGGAAGGATGTGGCTAATGAACACATAGTACGTTGATGGTTTGAGAAGTTCTATGCTGGTGGTTTTAATCTTGAAAGGAGCCATGTCAGTGATCTGAGACCAAGGTGGATAATGATGAGCTGAAAGCTATAGTGGAAATGAATTCATCTCAACCTCTGTGTGAATTACCAGCAAGGTTTGATGTTACTATTCCAACAATATTGGACCATTTGAAACAAATTGGCAAGGTAAAGAAGCTGGATAGATGGGTTCTATAGAAGATAGAAGCTGGATTAAATGAGCATCAGAAAAGAAATTGTCTTAAAGTTTGCTTTTCTTTGCTGTCATGACATAAAGTCGCACCATTTCTGCACCATATTGTTATGTGTGATGAAAAATGGATTCTTTTTGACAATCACAAGCGTTTGGCATAATGGTTGGATTAAGATGAAGTGTCAAAACACGCCCTAAAACCTAATATTCATCGAAAAAAGATAATGGTTTGATGGTCCAGCGCTGCTATTATCCACTACAGTTTCATTAAACCTGGTCAGTTGATTACAGTGGATGTCTACTGCAACCAGTTGGACGAAATGATGAAATGCTTGAGATTAAGCCGCTGAGGTTGGTCAATAGAGACAGGCTAATCCTCCTGCAAGACAACACTTAACCACATGTGGCACAAACAACGCTGCTGAAACTACACAGGCTGAACTTGGAAACTCTTGGTCATCTGCTGTGTTTACCAGACCTTGCACCAGCTGACAACCACTTCTTCCAGGCTTTGGACCACTTCTTGTAAGGAAAAATGTTCAATTCTCAACAAGCTGTGGAAAACGTCTTTTGCGATTTCGTTGCCACTCGCTTTCCAGGCTTCTTCACTGCTGATATAAACAAGCTAGCATTTAGATGGTAAAACTGTGTGGATAGTCCATGCGCATACTTTGATTAATTATACTGTTTCTTGTTTGAGATACAATAAATGATACTTTTGATTCAAAATCGGACATTTCACACTTAATAATATATCCAGTATCTAGCCATTTTTCATAATCTCCTGTCACTCAAGTCAGAATCACAACTATTGCTCATCTGGGCTGTTGAAATAGCCTCCTTTTTGGTTTTTCTGATTTCACCCTACCTTCTCTACAGGACAGGCTTGCTCCTCACTGAAGGACCCAGAGTAATGTTTTAAAAACATAAGTCAGATTATACCACTTCTCTGGTCAAAACCATGTGGTGACTTCAGTCTCAGGGTAAAAACCATACTTCATAATGGCCTACAAGGCCTTATGTGACTTGTGTTCCCATTGCCTATCCTACCCTGTCTCTGTATTTATATCCCAACCACTCACTGTGTGCATTCACTCTGCTTCAGGCACATCTGCCTGTTTGCTGTTCCTTATACACATCAAGCAAGTTTCTACCTCAGAACATTTGTGTTTGCTGCTCCCTCTTATGCCTGAAACTCTTCCTTGGATGCCTACAATTCTTCCTACCTGCTTTTTTTCAAATCTCTGCTCAAATGTCACCATATCGTATCCTGGAATTCTTCACTGTCCACCTCTCTAAAGTGGTATTACCCTCCATTACATCATTTTTTTCCCCTATCTTTATATTTTTTTGAACAGCTTTATTGAAGTATAATTTGCATATAATAAACCACACATAATAAAAGGGTATAATTTGATGTACTTTGACATGTGTATATACCCAGGAAGCCATCATCAAAATCAAAATAACAAAGGATCTGTCATGCCTAAAAGTTTTCCCTGTGCCCCTTTGAAATTCTTCTTTTTGCCACATCCCCTCCCCAGACAACCACTGATCTGCTTTCTGTCACTATAGATTAGTTTATATTTTCCAGAATTTTATATAAATGGAATCATATAGTATACAGTTTCTTATATGGCTTCTTTGACTTGGTATAATTGTTTTGACATTTATTCGTATGTATATAAGCAATTCTTTATTGCTAAGTTGTGTTCCATTATATGGGTATATCACATTTGTTTATTCATTGATCTACAGATGGACATTTGGGTTCCAGTTTTGGGCTCTTTCAGATTTAAAGTACTGTAACATTCACGTACAAGTATCTATGGACATACGCCCTCATTTTTCTTGGGTAAATACCCAGGAGTGGAATGGGTGGATCATATGTTTGTATATTTAACTAAGAAACTGCCAAATTATTTTCTGAAGTAATTGTACCATTTCACATTGCCACCAGTAGTGTATAAGAGTTCCAGTTCTCCCATATCCTTGCTAACTCCTTGCTAACACTTGGTATGAATCAATCTTTTCTTTTTTTTTTTTTTTTTTTGAGACAGAGTCTTACTTTGTTGCCCAGGCTAGGGTGAGTGCCGTGGCGTCAGCCTAGCTCACAGCAACCTCAAGCTCCTGGGCTCAAGCAATCCTTCTGCCTCAGCCTCCCGAGTAGCTGGGA
>CAUYPO010006180.1:0-50918 GCA_963574435.1 Cheirogaleus major | reverse complement strand
TTGAGACAGAGTCTCACTCTGTTGCCCTGGCTAGAGTGCCGTGGCATCAGCCTAGCTCACAGCAACCTCAAACTCCTGGGCTCAAGCAATCCTCCTGCCTCAGCCTCCCAAGTAGCTGGGACTACAGGCATGTGCCACCATTTGAATGTTGAATGAACTTTCCATTCCTGAGGGAAAAAACTCTTTGTTTATGATGTATTATCCTTTTTACATATTGCTGGATTTAATTTGCCAATATTTTGTTAAAGATTTTTTATCTATGTTCCTGAGGGATATTGGTCTGTCATTTTTCTTTTTTTTTTTTTTATCTATGTTCCTGAGGGATATTGGTCTGTCATTTTTCTTTTTTTGAAATATCTTTGTCTGGTTGATACCAGGGTATTACTGATCTCCTAACATTATGTTGGGAAGGATTCTTTATCCTGTATTTTCTAGGAGAGCATGTCCGTAGTTGGTATTATTTATTTTTTTAAATGTTCTGTAGATTTCACCTGTGAAGCATTCTGGAACTACAGTTTTTGTTTTAATTATTATTTTATTGTGTGTGTGGGAACATCTTTTAACCGTGAATTCAATTTAATGGGTAAGTGGCTAATTGGGTTATTTTTTTTTTCTGGAATGAAATTTGATAATTTGTGTCTTTCAAGGAATCTATCCATCTCATCTATTGCATCAAAATTACTGGCCCCAAATTTTTCAAAATATTATCTTATTATTTTTTCAAATAATAAAATAGGACCTGTAGCGGTATGTCCTCTTTCGTTCCTGATATTGGTAATTCTTTCATTGTTTGTCTCCTCTCCCTTTCACCCACTTTTACTTCTCCTCTTCCCCTCTCTACTCTCTCTTTTTCCCTTTCCCTCCCTCTCTCCCTGTATATCAGTCTGGCTAATGGTTTAGCAGGGTTTTTCTTTTAATCTTTTTAAAGGACCAGATTTTTCCTTCAGTTATTTTTTCTTTATTTTTTCATGTTACTTGTATTAATTTCTGTTCTTTATTTCTTTCTGCTTGCTTGAGGTTTAATTCGCTTTATGTTTCTCTAGTAATTTAGGTAAATAATTAGATTATTGGTTTAAGATTTCTTATTTTCCAGTATAAGCATTTGGTAGTATAAATGTCCCCTAATTACTGCATTTTAGCTGCATTGATATTTAAACAACTCTAAATATTTTCTGATTTCACTTGTGATTTCTCATGTGAGAAATATTTCTCATTTAGAAATATTTAGAAATATTTCTCAGAAAATTTTTTTCTAAACATTTCCTTGGTTTTTAAATATTCCCATTTTGGGGATTTTTCAGATTTCTTTCAGATATTGATTTCTAGTTTAATTCTATTGTGGTCAGAAAATATACTTTGTATGATATTAATTATTTTAAATTTGTTGAGGTTTGTTTTGTGATGTACAATATCTTCTATGTTGGCAAAAGTTTCATATGCACTTTGATATATACTTAGCTGTTTTGGGGTAGGGTGTTTTTTAAATTAGGTCAATTTGATTAATACAGGATATCTTTGATATCCTTATTGGATTTCTATCTACTTGTTCTATCAACTATTGGAAGAGGTGTGTTGTAGTTTCTATCTAAACTGTGGATTTCTTTATTTCTCCTTCCAGTTCGATTAGTTTCTGCTTCATATGTTTTGAACTCCTGTTGTTATGGCCATACACGTTTAAGATTATTTCACCTTCTTGATGAATTGGCCCTTTTATAATTATAAACTGTTCTTCTATATCCCTAGTAATATTTCTTTATCTGAAATTTACTTTGCTACTTAGCTTTCTTTTGATTAGTATTGACATGGTATATACTTTTCCATTCATTTAGTTTTATCTAGTTGTGTATTTATTTATTTATTTTTTGAGACAGTGTCTCTCTGTAGCCCCAGCTAAGGTGCAGTGGTATCATCATAACCCACCGCAAGCCCAAACTCCAGGGCAATAAGCAATCCTCCTGCCTCAGCCTCCCAAGTAGCTGGGACTACCGGTGCATGCCACCATGCCCAGCTAACTTTTTCTATATTTTTTTTTTTAGTAGGTACAGGGTCTTGCTCTTGCTCAGGCTGGTCTCGAACTCCTGAGCTCAAGTGATCCTCCAGCCTCTTCCTCCCAGAGTGCTAAGATTACAGGTGTGAGCCACCACACCTGGACTAATTTTGTCTTTTTATTTAAATTAGATTTCTTATATACATTATATGGTTGGATCTTGAAGGTTGTTTTTTTAAACCACTTCATTGATGTATGATTGACCTGTAAAAAGCTGTACATATTTAATGTATACATTTCCCTGAGTTTGGAGATAAGTATATATCCATGAAACTATCACCACCACCACCAGGGCCATAGACATATTAATATTTATCACCTCCCAAAGACATATTTATCACCTGTCCCCTTTATTATTGTGTGTGTTTGTGTGTTAAGAACATTTAACATAAGATCTACCCACTTAGCAAATTTTAAATATACTTACATTATTGATACCTATAGGCAGATCTTGCTTTTTAAAAGCCATTTATTATATCTTTGATCTCTCATTTTTCTAATTGGGGTAATCATACCATTTACATCTATTATAATTGTTGGTATGGTTGTATTCCTGTCTACCATCTTGCTACCTGTTTTCTTTTCATCCTGTCTGTTCTATTTCCCTTTCTTCTTTTCTTACGTTCCTTTGGATTTTTGTTGTCGTTGTTACTGTCTTTATGATCCCATTTTCTCTAGACTCTTGTTTTTTAGTTATTTCTTTTTAAATTCTTTATTTGGGGGGTTCTCTAAGCTTTACAGTATACATCTTCCTTATCGCAGTCTTCCTTTAAACAATACTATGGGATTTTACATATAGTGTAAGAAACTTATCACAGTATACAGGCATTTTCTAGCTCCCAACCTTTGTGCTGTTGTCATGTATTTTACTTCTACATACATTATAAACTCTACAGTCCGTATTACTGTGTTGATTCAATTCGGTTATCTTTAAAACTGATTAAAAACAAGGAAAATATGTTTGGCACTCATCTTAACATTTATCTTTTCTGGAGCTCACCATTACCTTCTGAAGATTCAAATTTTCATCTGGTATCGTACCCCTTTCTGAAGAAATTCCTTTTACTTTTTTTGTTGTTTTTGCTTTGGTTTTTGGGAATAAATTCTTTCAGCTTTTGTTTTTCTAATAAAATGTATTTGGGCTTCATTTTGAAAGATGTTTTCATAGGTATAGGAATCTAGTAGGCAGTTTGTTACTGAATAAGTCACAGCTAAGTCCAGAGAGAGTTCTGCCAGAAATAGCTCTTCCTAAATTCGACAATGATTCATAAATTGGTACATTCGACTTGATAAAATTTACTTATTTAATCTTTTTAAAAATTCTTTATTGTTTTTTGGTTGTAAGATTGATCAAATGATAGTTCTGAGTTGTTTTCTTAGAAGTCCACATATACTATCTACTATACATTTTTGAGTCTATTATTTTTTATTGTGATAAAATACATATAACATAAAATTTACTATTTTAATCATTTTAAGAGTACAGTTCAGTGGTATTAAATACAGTCATAATGTTGTGCAGTCATTACCATCATCCATCTCCACTGCTGTATCTACAAACTGTATTTATTTGTGTAATAACCTTGTATAAGAAGAAAATGGAGTTTGCTGTATATAGTAAAGCCGTGCTAGCTATTAATAATCACTACCTCAACTAACAGCCAAATTCAAATGATCAATTACTAATCCATAGTAATATCTTCAGTTTGGAGAATATACTTGGTTATTTTTTGTTTTTGAAAATTTTATACTTGTTCATTTGTTGTATTTTTTTTTTTTTGCATTATTTCCGTTTTCCACAATTCTTCAAATATTACTTTCAATGATTTTAACCAATGAATGTTAAATTGGTATTCTGGGACATTTTTAACCTGAGGCAGAAAACTGAAACTCATTTAATCATATCACAGGTATTCTCTGAGTTTCTTTATTCATATTTTAATTCACACCGTTTACCTGTTTTTATTCCATCATTTTCAAATGCTAGTTCATCGGCATTGTCAGAGGAAACAAAAAATAAGGTGGGACAGCTCTCTCTTTGTCATTTATTACCTGCTGACTCACAACAGAACTTTTAGCCTTGCCTTGGTCTTAGTTGATCATTGTTTAATGTGACATCAAGTATTGGATTTAACCACAGTAATCTTATAAGAGTTTGAAGTATTATAACTTTGTTTGTTGGATTACTTTATGGTGAAAATAGGAGACTTTCTATACTTGTTTTTGACTTTTGAACAAATAAAAGAGAAACTTTATGGGGATATATTGATGGACTATAGTGAATTCTAGTTACTGGTACATAACACTGGAAGCTTAGAAAATAAATGATAGTAAATATGCACCAACAATGATCCCAGGGTTATATTCCACGTTGAAATTAGTTAAAGCAGAAGCATACTCATGTTGCGTATGTTCTATTTTTTTTCCTTTCTTTTTATAGTTACAATGAGTGTCAGAATGTTGATCAAACGTAACTTAAATCCACTTCTTTCAGGCCAGTTTTATCTGATGGTATCAACCAACTTTACTGTCTGAAGTGGGCAGATGGTAGCAGGAAAGAAAACACTGTGGATTGATAGTCTAGTGTCTGCAGGGTGCTAATTTCCGAAACTCAAACTTCTTATTCCTAGAAAAGAGGACAATGCTTGATAAATCTAAGCAGAGTTTCTTGGAAGTTAGAGTGAGGATCAACTGTCTTCCCAATATCCATTCTTCCTGCTTCCTTGGTGGTAGAACTTCTAAATTTTTGCGTTTTTTCTGTGACTCTTGTTTTCCTGGAATAGAGAATATATTTCCCAGAAGCTGAGTATGGCCATGTGACTAAATTGTGCCCTATGTTAGGTAAGCAGATGCTGTGCACATGCCTTCTGGAAAATACCATCTAAGGAAGGGAACATGCGCATTTTGTTCTTCCCTCCCTTCTTCACTACTGACTGATGGCTGCCATTGGAACATGGCAGTACAGCAAGATAGAAGGAACTTTTTTTTTTTATTTCATCATATAATGGGGGTACAAATATTGTTAGGGTTACATACATTGCCCATAACACTCCTCCCCCCCCATGCCAGAGCTTCAAGCGAGTCCAATCCCCAGGTGGCGCGCACGGCACACACCATGTAACTCCACACTTCCTCCCCCCTCCCGCCTGCTCTCCATCCAACAAAAGATTTTTTTTTTTTTACACTTTGGATACATTGTATAACTTTGCCTCTCCCTAAGAAGGGTTAGAGGTATGCCCTTCCCCCCCCCACAATGCTGTGTACATCCCTATGATGTGGGTCTTGCCCCCCCTCCTGAAACCCTGGTGAACACTACCACCATTTGAGCACCATAGTTTTAAACAGTCAGTACCAATTTGATGGCGAGTAGATGTGGAGCCCTTTTTCCATATCTTGTGTCGCAAGATAGAAGGAACTTGGATCCCCATCTGCCCCGGCCTGCTAACCTCCAGGCTTTTCAGATGATGAAAAAAAACCACAACTTATCTAATTTATCCAGATATTTTGAGACTTGCTATTTGTAGGAAAATTCAGTTTTAACTTATACGAAGACCTAGGTTGGGAGTCATTCTTCAGCTTTTCTCCCAACATAATTTGTGTCTACTGCAATTTTGTTTCTTATCAAATGTCATGTTGGTACTTCAGTTTTCTCATCTGTATAATGAGGATGAAAATGAAAGACACTCTATCTGAAGGCTGTTACCATGAATAAATTATATATATATATATACACATATATATATAATGCTTCAAGTGAGTGATCAATAAATACATAAATATTATTATTGTTGGTGCTGTTGTCACCCCTTCTGTATCATGCACTGGGAAGTGAGCTCTTCAAGACCTGGGTCTGTATGTTACTCCTCTTTGTGTCCCCAGTGCTCACATTGGGCAAGCGTCAACCTACTGCAGCCTGTCATGAATTTAAAAAGAAAAAAAGAAGGGTATTTGTCAAAAGCATCCAAGTGTAGAATTTTTTTTTTTTTTTACTGAAGTATGATTGACATACTAAAAGGTGTTCCTATTTAACGTATGTGTCTCGTTGAGATTGAAGATAAGTATTCAAAGTGCAGAATTTTTAAGCATGATGTTGTGGCCATGAAAATGCACTTCTCAGACATCTTCCTTAGGGGAGTGTGATTGACTGATGGCCCCAGGTGCTGTGCTCTGCCCCACCACTCTGTTCACGCCAGGGTTATGCTTTCTTGGCTGTTCCCGGCCAATGATTGATCACCGTGGGGACACTAAGGCCTTCTCAGGACTGCTCTTACATGTGTCTGTGGCTCAATGACTCCCCATTGGGTTTGTCAGAACTTTCTTAGAACTACGCTGCAGCCTAAGATTCTTTCAGCCTTTCTTCCTCCCATCTCTCCTCCGCAGAGATCAGCCCTCCATCTCGTTCTGACAACTCTCTCCGTCTCCTACAACTCCTTCCTATTTCCCCCCCACTTCCTCCACCCCATAAATCACTTGCGCCTCTAATCCCGTCTTAGCATGTTTCTCAGTAGACCCCCAACCAACACCCACAGTGATCATTATTAGTGTCAAAATGGGTACAATGTACACTATCTGGGTGATGGGCACACTTATAACTTTGACTCAAGCAGTACAAAAGCAATCCATGTGACCAAAACATTTGTACCCCTCTAATATTCTAAAATTAAAAAAAAAATAAAAAAATAATAAAAGGAACCCTTTTTATAAAAACTTAAATATTGTAGTAAATTATATTATTGTTTCAAATTATTTGCTTCCTCTTCTTGAGGGAGGATTATACATCTCCACTGCATTGATGTCAGGCTTGTTCATGTCATTTCTCCCCCTAATGGAATGTAAGTGGAAATGATGTGTCACTTTCCCGTGGAAGCTTTAAGAGCTTCGTTTGCTTTGTTCTCTTTTCCCTCTGCCACAAAGACCACAGGATATCCACATAGAGATTGTGCGGTCAGGATACAGTCTGCATTGTATATATAGCATGGGGGAGGGTAAGCTTTTGTGCTATCTGGGGGATTGTTTGTCACTGCAGCATTATCTTGCTTGAGTAGATTGATGTTGAAATTTTAATTGCATATGGCAATCTACTGTAACAAGAAAAAGTCTATATTAAGAGCTAAAAGCTCCTCCTTCCATATGAATCAGGCCAAGAACTCATGTTGTAGTTTCCTGTGAAAGCGATAAGATTTCTACCTTTATCATAGACTACATAAATTAACCTTTGTTCCATCTTAAAATTAACGTTCATTCTTTATGTTGTTACATTTGTATTTGTGCTTGGTATTCGGTCACCTACCTGCTTCTTCTAACTTTTCCTTCGCGAGCCATCCCACCGGCTGGGAGACACAATACATAGCACAGATCTGTAGTTATGACATAGCTATGTCAGAACTGGCCAAAGTCAAAGTCACCAGAATAAATAATTAATTTGTAAAGTCCCGAACACTCACAGACAGCCCCTCTTAATGTAGTCCTTTATTTGCTGAATGGCTCTTCCCAAATTCATCCTCCGACCTTACCCCAAGGTAGAGCTAAGTGAAACACGAGTTGCTTTGTCTTCTCCTTTAATTATTCTTTAACTTTATTTTCATAGGTCTTCTTTCATTGCTATCATGAGAAACGGGGACTGAAGTCAAAGTAATTGAGACTGGTGCATGCTCCATTCTAATTTGGCTGTACCTTTGCTCTGTTTGAACAATGTCAGGTGTGTTCTCTGCTTCCCCTACTTTGGTAGTGGAAAGAATGCGAGGTTTCTATAATGTTCTCTTCTATACTTTGTCTATTTTTCTATCGGGTCTGATAGAACCATATACTCGTTCCTAAACTACTTACCTATATCCTTTTAATTTCACCTAGCTAACCCTGATCCCTTCTTCTCCAGTATAAATTGATTCCACTTTATTAATAATGCCATGCTCAGCAGTGGATATGTTCTATAAAAGTTTTACTCATATCTCTTCAGAAATTGGCTTGTTTTTCTTTTTTAAAAGAAACGTTAGTTTGGGCTAATGAGTATTTCTAATGTTTAGGACTCATGATTAATAGTTTCTAACTCTGGCTTTGTGTCTGAGATGAAACTAGCTCTTCTCTGACTCTGGATGATTCTCCATTGGTTCAGTGATGACCAAAGATTAGAGTGGCTGTGATCAGTGGCCATGGCAGCTACCGGTGTAACAGTGGCCGAGAGTTCCAGAGTCGTGTAACCAACTATGCTTCAATTTAGAGGCTCAATGTTGAATTGAAATCTATATATATATTTACATGATTTGGTTCATTCAACAATGTGATTTCAGCTTTGATTTCTTGGGTCATCTTAAAGGCTTGATCTGATTGATCTCTTAATGGAATATGGACAGAGAGAAATACATAACCTTTTAACAACATTTTGGGTTCCTTGGATCTAAAATGGCATCTGATTAGCAAAAAAATGTCAAATGTTAAACATAAATATTTATAGTAGGTTTGAAACTACCCCTGTTAGCAGGAACTTCTAATGCTAATAATGTCAATGACTATAAAAATCCTCTTAAAAATTATATAAAAGAAACCTGAACTCATTCCATGACTAAACTCTGGGTTGTGTCAATGAGAGGGACCTCTACTTTATTTTCCCTTCCTTTTAGGGAAAGAAAAATCCATGGTACTTACTCTCTGTGCCTTTATGTATGTTTTTTGACCATATAAGAATACAACAAGGAGGGATATTTTAAAGATATCTTAGAGTATCTAAATGGATTTCTTCCAGGAACATTAGCAAGTAATATCTTTAAACTACTTGAAAGAGGTATTATGTTAAAGAGTTTTAACTCTTCAAAATATCCTTAAAGTTTGTTTTATGTGGTTCAAACACCTTTGCATCTCTTTTTCCTCCCGTTTAAAATTAGCTATATTAACAGGGTTTTCATTTAGTTTCTAAAAATGATTCTGTTTTCATAGAGAGATTTTATGCTGAAAATAACATTATACGAGGTCTTTTAAAATCTGAAGTTGTAAATTCAAATATGATTTTGTAATTTGTTTTTCTACATTGAGTTCTTGTCAGTTGTCCACCTGTCTTTTTTAAATCTATTTTGCAAACTGTATTTGATTGCTATTTTTAGCCTTGTTTGACTGTTCCACCAAATTTTCTGGATGATTCAAAGCACGATTTGACCTGAAAGGTATTGAGTTTCCTTGGACCTTTAAAAGCCATTGAAGTTAGAGAAAAATGCTAAATAATGAGACTGAAGATAATACTGTCATTTTCATTGATGGCTGATAGTACTCTAGAAGTATTGCCATCTATTCATCATTTAGTTACTGGAGCAAAGTTTTGGAATTAGGCAGGGCTCATGGTGTGTAAGCTGAGGGTAAACATTGGCCATGAAATGCAGAAACGTATTTTTAAGCAGATGTTATTCTTCAAGATGAATTTTGTCCTTTGAAATGGTCACATGGTAAGAATGTGCACTGATTCCAACAATGTTACCACTGCTTAAACATTTTTGGGTCTCCTTGGGATTGTCTTCAGAGTCCATGAGCACAGAAGAAAATTAATCTTGTACTTTTAGTTATACCTCATTTTTTGACCCAAAATAGTATCCCCAATCCTGATCCCCTATTTTTTCATACATTTTGGCTTTTAATTATTTTTTTTACTATTCATTAAACACATCTTTAAAGAACAGAAGTTTCGTGCCATTTATGTTTTAAATGTTTTAAACTCTGAAGTGAATTCCAAAAGGGAGAGATCCAAAAACATACGTGACTCAATGGCAGTCTACTGGAAAAAGCATGTAATTCCCTGAGCAGATTATCTTGCAAGTGAGAACATGCATTTGGACGTAAATCTAGTATGTTGGGAAAAATCAGTCACGTTGCATTCTAATTTTGTATAGGGGAAAAACTAGGTATAGGTGTTAGAGCCCTGCAGATTAGTTCAAAAAGAGCTCCACTACTTACTGCGTGGCATCAGGTGCCTTTCTGAACCACTGTTTCCTCAGCTTTGAAACGGATGTGTGAAAATCAGCCTTGCAGACTAGGTTAAGAACAGGTGGCAATCCACTGCAAGGCCTGGGGTTACTCCAGCTCAATAAATGGCACCATAAATGATGTCAGTGTTATCAAAATATCTGTACATAGCTCATAGAACACTTTAGCTTCTTTTGGATATAGCTATATTATTTTCTATGAACTCTTATAGAAACACATAGATGTATGAGGAGGTTTCTTGAAAGATTTTTAAGAAGGATCAGTCTTCACTATTATTGCCTGCACAAAAGGTTGTTGCAGAGAAGTCAAGGTTATTAAAGAAAGACACTGAAAACAATCATGAGGTTGAGAAAAGATCTTTAGAGATAGTTGAATTGTACATAGCAAATCCAACCAGGTTGGGTGTGGGCTTTTTTGTTCAGAAAGCAAACTCACACTGTGAACTATCCCCTTACTTGAGGGAATAACTCTAATCTACAAAGTTTATTATTATAACTCACAGGGTTTGGAATTTCACTGTTTATGTTAGGAGTTTTGGGTTTTAACCAAAAAAGGGGGGCAATTGTTAAATTTCAAAGCTATAACAGAACCCTTCCTCCCCTACAATTCGGTTAGAATTTACCTCATTCTCTCCTGACCACAAAAATGCAACTGATAATTATCTCAGGCATATCTGAGATTTTTGCCATTTATAGATTTTTGTGTTGTCGTATGTTATCAGAAAGAGTTAAGTTTTCTTAGTTAACTGGAAGACTTTTTGTTGTTTTTCTGGACAGACTCACAACCTTTCTTTTAGATAGATCATTAAGATTCCAGGGCTGACCTCTAGAAGGACCACTGGAATTCATAGCACTGCAAACATGGCCTTGGCTTTGGTTAGCCCTTGTTATGTGAATGAACCTGATATCAGCAGACTTTCCCCCAAGACCTCCTTGAACAGCAATAAGCTGGGTCAAATAAATGATCTGCATTTATTTTGGAACATAAAATAAATCAGCAATAAGATGAATAATGCATCAGTTGTAGTGCCTGGAATGGGATATTAGCTCTCTAATAAAAGAAACCAAGTCAAAATATGCTTTATCTTCAAAGTGTTAAATTTTATCTTTTTCATATATTAATTGAAAGTATTTTTGCTGTAGTTGAACTTTATGAACCAGATTTCTTTTTATTTTATATATATATATATAACATTTATATCCTCTGATTGTTAAAAGATGTTGTATATACAAGATTTTGTCATGAGTTTAGGCAAGATCTGAAATAAATAATGCAAGGTATACAACTTATCAGAAAAACTTTAACAGATAAAACGATCTTGTATCGTCTCAATTTTTCTGGATATTTTGGAGGAAAGTATTGACCTCCTAAAGGCCTGAGAAGTCTGTTTCATTGTTTCCATTCACCATTTCAGTGAACTTGTTATAAGCATCAGATGGTTTTATCCACTTACTAAGGTGAAATGTAAAGTCTTGTTTTGTATGGATTACCCACTTGGAGGAAATACCCAGCAGGGAGCCATGCCCATTGCAAAGGACCTTTGTACAGGCTGTTCCTCCTTCTCTCAGTTGGCTTCTATTCCCACTATTCCTCATCCACTTGCTGGATTAAATGCCTGCTAACAGGTAGTCCATAAAATTCCTGCTCTTTACAGCCTGAGTAGTCTATTATCTTACTAAGGGTATAGTTGGGAGGGTTCTGATTATATTTTGAATGCTTTTAATAAGATCATTCATTTTATCATATGCGTAATATGGTATCCCTGGTTTGGGTTAGATTATTTTTTTGGGCATTAAATAAAAGAAGTGTATGATTTGGTTGTTTTATTTATTGATTATTTTTCAATTCTTTTTGGGTGAAAGAACTTGGCCACTAAAATGGAGTCTGGTAGCAGCATCACAAGACTAAGAACACAAAGGAACACTAACCGAGACAGGTTGTTGTAGGTAGAGTTCTCACTACTTCCAACTGGCTGTTGTATGTACTCTCCATAAATCCTGCCCTCCATATTATTGATAACCTCTAAACTATATTGATCCAGCGTCCTTGACCTCCACTCCCCATCTGAAATCAAACCAGTCCAGTTAGGCCTTATTTTGTCTTTCTTAAGTCTTACCTGCCTCTAATGTCCTCTCCCAAAAACCCTTCATTAACTCTCTGTCAATTACAACAGCCTTTCCCAAACTGTATTCCATGTGGTAGTTATTTAGCATGTAAATATTGTTCAAAAATCATTCTTTGTCACAATGCTGGGTTAAACCAAAGTTGACAGCATATTTCTTTTTTGCTAGATATTCAAAAGTATCAATACAAAAGTAAGAGTTGTGACCTTGGTTAGGTGGGTGAGAGTATGCAGCATTTCCCAATTTATTTGAATAAAAAAACCTTTTTTAAAAAAAATAATAAATAGGGCACTTCCTTAGACTAGTATTCCATGACATGCACTTTGAGAAATGGTGAGCTATAACATAAAGTTGTTCCATTCGCCATTTCAGTGAGCTTATTACAAGCATCAGATAATTATATCCACTTATCCTTTGCATGTCATACAATGCTAAACCTTTGAAATTTACCTTCTACCACTCCTCTCCTTTGCACGGTGTGTATTAACCATACCAACCTACCGAACGCTTCCCTGAGATACCGCCCAGGTGACTGACCATGTGTTGTTCCCATCTTCCTGGGTTGTTCTTCCCCACCAACCCCTAAGCAGATTTCTACTCATTCTTTATGACACAGCTCAAGGGAACCCAGCCTGTGAGAATTCTTCTCTGACGATGCCAAACAACACTTAGCACAGAGAAGCAAGTTCCAGGTCTTCTTTGTGTGTAGATTGTTCACTTAATGAACATAAAGGCTGTTTTGAGTGCTGCTGTCTATGACAGGTATATTCCACAGTTTGGTTATTTTTCGCTGCCCTGGTTCTCTTCCCTACCATAATCTGAACTCTTCTTAATGTTTGCTTCCCTAGTATGTGCCAGAGTGGCCTGCACAGAGTAGGAAATCAGCATGCAGTGGCTGAATGCATTGTCCTCCAATGTCTGTAACATGTTGTGCTCTGATCTTTGAGGTTACAACCTTTACATGCTTAGAGTGTTAATTTTTTTTTTTTTTTACACAATATTGTGTCGTTGGAGAGCACTCAGAAGATCTAAGATCTTTCATTTCTCTAATCTGCTACATGTTATCTAACTTCATTGAACCTCAGTTTGCTTGTTGATAAAATGATAAGACTGAAACGATCTCTGCGGAGACACTTCTCAGCTCTAAAATTCTGTGAGTCTAAGCCATATTTGCAGCTGGTTTTTAAGTAATGAGTTGGTTGGGAAGTGAACTAGGGAAGATTTTGAGAAGTTTTTCTTCCTCACTTTTCTGCTCTCATATCTGATTGGTCTAAAATCCTTTCTTGACCTCACTTTTTGATCCTTAAAATGCAGTAGGATATTGATGCCAAAGTTTCCACTGGACTTTGTAATTTGAGAAGCAAAAAATATGGTTATGTCTTTAGAAAGCAACTGAAAAGGTTTTTCTTTTTGTATTTTTTTAAATCTTACTCAAGCTTTTCAAAGCAATAATTTGCTGGTTCTTAGTGGCCATCTCAGACAGTTTTACTGAAAATATTTCTTATGGAGACAGAAAAGACTCCCACCCAGTTAAATGTTTCATCATCTGTGATTTGCCCTGCAAGGAGCTCATCTGTGTGTTGAGAGGGTTTCTAGCTTTGGGCTCTAATTACAAGAGTGGGGCTGTGGATCATCATGCTTCAGGGCACCGCTGTTCATGAGGGCCTGGCCAAGGAAAACACTTTCTTGAGCACTTGAAGCAGAAGATGAAACAAATGCATTTCAGCTAGGAAAGAGCTTGTGAGCTGGCCCCCAAGTAAATGTTGCACAAGGTAAATCCTGACTGCGGTGGAAGCACCTTGTCATTAAATACGGTACTTGAGAAACCTCTGGTCAAACACTCCACACCTGCCATTTTGTATTCTTTTACTGCAAAGCCACAAATGAAATACGGTTTTCAATTTTAAAAGCAGCACTTTCTAATTCAGATGTTAAGTTCTTGTGGGAAAATCAAAATACAAAAAACTTTTTTCCGTATTGGCTAAATCATCATCATTATCATTTTCATCATAAATAGCAGTAGGTAGGATTTATACCTCACCAGTACTGTGGTGTTGTTTTTAAGGTAGAAAAATGGTTATAAAACTGAATTTCTGTCTTCAAGATTTCTTGTCAGGAGAGATACTGAATGTGTCAACAGAAGTTTTAAAAGGTGTGAGCTTTAATCTTCATTTGTTTCTCAATGAAATCCTTTTTAGTCTGGGGAGAATTTTATTAAAAGTAATTGATCAGAGTCAGAAACAAAGTTTTTCCGTATGGTAGCATGTCTCAGAATATGTATCTCAGGCTACCATCTGGATTTAGTTTCTGAACTACCACCTGGATCAACCGTTTTTTACATACCCACACTGGGAGTGGGAGTAGGGGCAGAAAAGGACAGTGGCAAATCCTGAATTTTTAGTATTTTTTTTTCGATCTGATTATTACCCTAACCCCTCTTCTGTATCTTCATGTCTATATGAAAAATGATAGAATGAAGGGCACCTTTCACTTGGTACATCAAGTGTGTCAACCTCTCTGCAATGTTTTGGCCCAAGATGGAACACCGTGACTTTGTTTCTCATCTGATCTTCTGCCTCCTGCAGGGGAGATGAAGCTGTCCTCACTGCCTCCACTGACGGCCTCGCCAAGTTGGCCTAGGGAAGCTGAAGGGACATACATCACTTTACAGCCTTCTCACTGCCAAGTTCTAGTCAGTTTCAGCAATATATGTGAAAACCTCCAAAGCAAACACAGAGAGAGGAAATCAAAATTAAATTAATCCTCTCCAAGGATAAATAAAGCATGGATGCGTTGCTCTTGAGCTTGCAGGGTGGAAATCAGAAAGACCATTGCCTGGGCTTCAGTGATACTGATGTTCACAGATTACTGATTCTTCGGCCCAGAAAAACAGAATGATGTAGAGCTACAAAAATCTAAGTTCTTAACTGTGTCTCTATATGTTAGAAAACATGTCTCAGTAGTTGAGATTTATAGACATCTTCAAGATGGCGTATGTGAGTTAGCAACAAAAGCTGTCCTGTGAAAACAGCCACTGTGTCTTGAGAGGAATCAGACTCTTTCTTTGAGCATAGGAATGTCAAAGGACAAAAGTGCATTTGAGTATCACACAATTTCAGGCAGGTACAAAGGGATTTGAACTTCTAGTCCTCGTTTTTATGAACTAAGAAAATTGGGGTGGGGGAGGAAACTCAGCTTTTCTTCAGACTGTGCTACCATACAGCTAAAAATTCAGTTGTCTCATTCAATTTTGATGATTGCCTGAAATTGTTTAGACTAACTTCTTGATAGTTTTCTGATTAACATCTGAGAGGCAGTTATAGACAAACTACAGGTACTTACTAATCTACTAATTTTGTATCAGCTTAATTGAAAATCTTGT
Organism: Cheirogaleus major; assembly: GCA_963574435.1. NCBI lineage: Eukaryota > Metazoa > Chordata > Mammalia > Primates > Cheirogaleidae > Cheirogaleus > Cheirogaleus major. Next base: position 35,401 of record CAUYPO010006180.1, on the reverse strand, counting down.
TTTTTTTTTTTAATCAATTGTCCCTGAAAGACAAGACCAAAGAAAAACCTCATTTGGTTTTACTGAATCCTGATAAAATACCGTAAGTTAACAGTGAGTGGACTATTATGGATAGTGCTTTTGCCTTCCTGCTGCAATGCTTCTTGACATCCTTACTTGAGATGTGATTAGAGTTCTTTTTTTATTTTTTATTTTTTAGGTTTTTGAGATAGGGTCTAACTATATCTCCCAGGATGGTCAAACTCCTGAGCTCAAGCAATCCTTCTCGCTTCGGCCTCTGAGTGCTGGATCACAGGTGTGAGCCACCAGACCCGGCCAATTCAGTTCTCAATAGTAACATTTTCTTCAAGCAAAAGCATTCCGACACACAAAGTGGAAAATGATCACACATCCACTCATGGTTGTCAGCAGGGACAACTTTCTAGATTCCTGGTTACCCTGTGCCTGCCTTCACCTTTGCTAACAGAATTCTTCCCAGAATGGTCTCCGTGTCCTGGGACCCCATGGCCTGCTTTCTCCTCTTCACACTCACAAGCTCTTCTCAGGGATGAACAAACCTGAGCACCCTAAGAGCCTTGTGACCTTGGCCTCTCGTCTCTCCCAATACTGGGCCCTTGTAACCACCACTTGGCCTCCAGGCCTGGTCCTGTCTCCTGGTACTCACTCAGTTTCTGCTAAACGATGAGGAGCCCACCACCACTGCTAATGGCATCTTGAACTTACTCTGTCAAAAACCAAACGCGATTTTCATGTGGAACAGAAAAAAAGAGGGAAAAAGCTCTTTTTGTTTTTTAAATATATGGATGAACAGGTTAAAAATGCATTGTGCCACTCTCCTAACTTTGGCCTTAGCAACTAAGGAGGACACATTTTGTGTGTTTCTAATTTCAAATCTGCATTCTTTAAGGCCAAACCTGAACACCGTGATGCAGGATGTGGTCTGTTCACCAGCTAAAGTGGCACTGTCAGACAGCAGTAAGGTAAATACAATTTATAATCCACCTGGCCCACGAGCTCTGAGATTTTATCATTCTTGAAAATTTAACTGGTTTTTTTTTTTTGACTCTTGGAAGTTGTATTATTTTATAGCAACTGAATAGTGATATGAATATTTTATATCAGTATTTTAAATTAACATGATTCAAATTCATAAAAAAATGACCATATTGCTTTTATCTTTTAAAACTTCTACTGAGATAAAAGCCACATAAAATTCACCATCTTAATTTTAAAGTGTACAATTCAGTGGTTTTTAGAGTACTTACAATGTCATGCACCATTACTACTATCTAATTCAGAACATTTTTGTCACCCCAGATGGAATCCCCATACCTATTAGCAATCATCCCCAATCCTCCCTGCCCTCAGCCCCTGGCAACCACCAATCTGCTCTGTCTGCATGGATCTGCCCATTTTGAACACTTCCTGTGAATGGAATCATGTACTATGTGGCCTTTGTGCCTGGCTTCTTTCAGTTCACACAGTATTTTCAAGGATCATCCATGTTGCAGCATGATGCAGCTTCATTCCTTTTTCTTTCTTTTTCTTTGGAAGACATTTTCTTTTAGGCAAAACTGTGACTTCATAAGTTTTGCTTCACGGATTTTTATCTTTCTGCTAAAGAGCAAACCGAACTGTTTTTGCTTTTATTTATTTATTTTAGCTTCCCATTAACCAAAGCCAAACCAAACTGGTTTGGGTTGTTATTAGGATTTTAGTACTTAAAACACAAACCATTCCTTAGAATAAGCAAAACAATTTGAAATATTAGCATGTATGTTTCAAAACAACCTGAAGTATTAGTGTGAATGTATCTTTCACATATTTCAGAATTCAAATATATATTATTAGTGAAAAATCCACAGGAAAAAAAAACATTCTAATTAAATTTTTTACCAGGCACAATGACTGACACCTGTAATCCTAGCACTTTGGGAGGCCCAGGTGGGAGGATTGCTTGAGGCCAGGAGTTCAAGACCAACCTGGGCAACATAGCAGAACCCCTGTCTCTACAAAAAATTAAAAAATTAAAAAACCTAGCCAAGGGAGGTGATATGTGCCTGCAGTCCCACCTACATGGGAGGCTGAGGCAGGAGGATCACTTGAGCCCAGGAGTTTGAGGCTGCAGTGAGCTATGATCCAGCCACTGCAATCCAGCCCAGGTGACAGAGCTAGACCCCATCTCTAAAAAAAAAAAAAAAAAAATTTAACTCAGCTTGGGAGGAGGGGGAGAATCAAAGCAATGAACTAACAGAGGGCAGAAAACTTTGATTCAAATAGGCATGACAGCCTTCTGCAGTCACATTTTTTAAAAAAAATTAGCTTAAAAGAGTTTCAGATAAATTAAAAACACCAGAAAATAAAAATATGAAGTACGTTGACATTCAGTTTATATTTATAATATTCTTCAAACTTCCAATAAAGCAAGTATGTGATTTTTGGCATTGTTCATGCTTACAGGAGTATAAAATATTTTTCATTTTTAAATATCTCATTTCATAGACCTATGCAGGTGCCAAGAAATTACTGAATCATGTCTTCAAAGCATGAAATCATAAAATGCCTGTTTGAACCTGACAGTCTAAAGCCATCAGTAGGACAGGGTATAACCCATATGTCTACAGGTATGTTTTGGTCCTAACAAGCTTTAACAACAGTGATAGCAGTAAAGGAAAGGGGCTTATGACACATCTTTTTCTTTTTTTGTACAAATCTTTATAAAAATTATTTAATTTTTTTGAATTGCTAAAAAAGGTACACGTATAAAAGTCTACCTTCCAGCCCCGTTCATTCTTCCACATGGTAGGTAACTAAAGCTAAGTTATGGGTTTCTTGTTTACCCAGAGTTTTTAAAAATGCATATATGAATAAATATGTTCCCTCCCCCTTGTTTTTCTTCAGTTAAGGATATAACCTGAAGGTGTTTCCCTATCAGTTCATAATGTCCTCCTCCCTTTCTACAGATGCACAGAGTACCACTGAATACAACTGCCATCATTTAACTGTTTGCCTGTTGATGGACGTTTATGCTCCTGCTTCCAATCTTTCGCTATTACACATAACATGGCAAGGAACAACCCTGTACATACATCATTCTGCGCATGTGACAAGTATCTCTGTACGATAAAAATCTTAGAATCTCTGAGTCAAAGGATATCTGTTGTGTATGTACGTGTGTCTGTGTATATGTGTGTGTGTATATATATATATATATATATATTTTTTTTTTTAGAGACAGGTCTTGCTCTGTCACCCAGGCTAGAGTGCAGTGGCACGATCACAGCTCACTGCAACCTCAAATTCCTGAGCTCAAGAGATCCTCTCACTTCAGCCTCCCAAAGTGCTGGGATTATAAGCAGGAGCCACTATGACTAGCCCAAATATATATTTCTTATTCTGTCATAATATCACACTGCCACCACTCAGGAACTGCTTCACAGTTTACAAGTTAGCAATTCTCTCTAAAAACCTTAGGGTTTGCACAAGGTTTCTCTGATTTAGCTAGCATTTTTCAGGCTTGTCTATTAGTTCACATGAGCACTTCGATTCTCTGCGAAGAATGCCACAATCAACTGTTTCACATGTGATTAAGCAATCTGCAAAACTATTCCCATGCTTTTAAATTGGAAATGTCCAGACGTGTGAGCATTCTGACCCCACTTTCCAAGGTTCTTTGCCAAGCACAAGTGCACAGAAAGGTTCTGCAGACAAGACTGGGTGCGCAGCGCTAGACCGGGCACTACTGAAGAGCAGCAGCCTGACGTGCAACAGGGTGCCCGGCGCTGCACCGGACTGGGGTCTAGCACACGCAGTTCTGAAGGAGCGCAAGAACACCGACACAACGTGCTAGCCGGTATCTTCACAGACACGAGACCACAACTGGAAACTCAAGCCTCAGCACGCACAAGGCCAAGGAGAACTGCGCAGGCTTTCTTTTTAGTCTCTGACATGGTTTAGGAGACATCATGTCAAAGATGGGGAGCTCTCTAATTAATAAGCAGGTATCTCAGGATGAATCAAAGGTCTAGGTATAAAAGTATCTGAAAGGTTCTTTATGAGAAGTTTTCTCTCGCAGCTCTATTATGCTTAGTAAACAGGAACATAGGCTAAAGAAAGAGGGTCCACGAGTGTCTACGGCTACATTTACACGTCCTGATATTCTGCCAACAGCTGGAGAAACACAAATGCCCTAGTGTTTACGACCATATAGTTAAGGCTGAATGTAATAAATATAACTGGACTTGTAAAGGCTTTTGATTTCCTCTCATGCAGTTTTCATAACTGCCTCCCAGAAAACAGCATAACTGACTGGTGGAAATAATAAAAAGAAAGAATTTATTGTCAGCCAAGGAAGCGTCTCGAGTGCCCCATCTCCCAGCTCTCGGCTCTGTTGCTGCAGTGCCCTCCCTCTGTCTGTCCAGCCTCTACCATCCATCCTCATCCTCTCACAAGAAGGTTCTCAGAGAACCCACTTCCAGCCTCGGCACCCACTTCCCTGTGAGCTCACAGCCCTCGATGCCTCTCCCACGGCCTCCCTGGGGAAGCATGCCCCTTTCAAGGACCAGGGCAGTTGCCCTGCCCCCCCCACGCTGGTGTGCGTCCTCCCAAGGAAGTCTCTCTACCCACTGCCGCCCCGCCCCACCTCAACCTCCTGCATGCCGAATGCAGCCTCACAGCCTGCACTCCACCACCCCACCTCTTCTGGGAAGGCTCTCTGTGCCCCCCAAGGGCAACCTGGCCGGTTCCTTCCCTGTACTACACTGGACACTGTCTTCCTGCACCACAGCACTGCCAACGCTTCACTGCACTCTCATGAGTCTACTAATGCTTCCTAGGGGAAGAACTGTCCCCATCACCGTCAAAACCCTAAGCCCTGGCAAACAATCGAGCAAAGCGTAAGTGTTCACACAAGGACATATGGAATTAACTCAGTAATATGCTACCTGTGACAGGTAATATTACTGCACCACAGTCTTCTTAAGCTCTCATGGGTCTGTGTGCCTATGGCTTGCAAACCAGTCTGACAAGAACCCTATGTCATAACCAGTATTGCCCTCTAATTTAACAGGTATCTCAGAATGAGTCAGAGGTCTAGGTGCAAAACTACAACTAGAGGTACTTTATTAGAAATGTTCTCACTGTGGCTCTGTTAAGCTTAGTAAATAGAAATACAAGCATAAGAATGAGTAGCCCTATTAATTCAAATCATTTGCTGAACAACAACAAAAAAATATTTCTAAGGTACTATGCTAGGTACTCATAGGTGTAAACTGCAATAACTCTGCATTTGTTTAATGCTTTATGGTTTTCAAAATACTTTCATATATTTCATTATATTTTATTCTCAGCAACCCAGTAAGGCAAACATAATTACCTCATTTTACAAATTAGAATACAAACCCAGACAGGTTAGAGAGCTGCAAAGGTCACTCAGTTAATAAGTGACTTGGGACTCAGAACTCAATGCAGATGTTATCATCTTCAGGGGAAGATACCACGGTGAGGACCAAAACCTAGTCCACACAAAGAATGAATTAGCTCAGTCCCAACTGCGCTGGGGAGGGGCTGTGGTAAGGGGTTTGTAGGCAGACGCCTCAGAGCAAATGAGTGCCTACTTTGTGTGGGGTACTGTGGTGGGTGCTTTATGCTACTTTTCATTAAATTTGCATATAATATTGGGAAGTAAATAGTATTCCAATTTTATAGAAGGCAAAATAGTCTTAGAGGCAAAATATCTTGGCCAAGATGAGAAATTGGGTGAGCAGAGGACCCCAGACTTGAAATGGGTATGTAGGGCGGGGGACGGTGGATGGCTGGGCAGAAAATAACAGAATAGCACTGCGGAAGCGAGCAAGACAGAAGGGACTGCTGACATCGTCAACCAATGACCTTAAATGGAAAGAACATGGGGGCCACATCCCCTAGGTTATCTTCTTGTATTTTCTTTTGCCTCCTCAAGACTGATCTGGATATACACTCAATCCTAATAGTTCATGTGTTTATCTTAAAGCTGGTGGCATTTTAAAAAACTAGAATAAAAATGAAAGGAAAAGTAAAAAGTAAAATCAGCCACAGGCATCAGCCCCTGCCCTCTCTGGGGATTGGGCCAGCCCCTGAATCCCAGCGGGGATGGGAGGGAAAGAGCGCCTGCCTGTGAGGGGTGACCCTGCAGGTTGCACTTTGGCCTTGAGCAAGGGGCTGAGGGGCACCTCGGGAGGAGGGAATGCCGTGGGTCAGGGTGCAGGGAGGGGCAGAGCGAACAGACCGTCTGGCCAGAGGGACATGGGTGGGGAAGGAGAATAAAGCCAGAACGGGGAGTCGTGAAAGCAAGACTAACCGGGTTTAGAGTCAGTCCCTCGGCATAGATCAGTGCTAAGCAAACACTGCAAAGCCACGGCCGAGCTTAAACTGGTGGCAGTACAAAGTGTGCAGGGTGGACCCGAGAGGGGAGACAGCACAGGCAGAGCCTGGAACGTCGGCACGAGACGCTGAGGGCCCAGCTCGGACACTGGAACACAAAAGGAGCGCACGTGGGGGGTTAGAGAAGAGGAGAGAACTGTGCCGAGAGGCACTGGAGGAGGAGAGGAGTGCGGAGTGACGCAGACTACAGTGTGGATGGGAGGCCCAGGACAGAGAGAGACGCTGACTTTGAAGGAAAGGCGAGCCTGGCTCTGGACATGAGGTGCAGCAGGACACCCCCGTGGCTGTGTCTGCAATGCTACAAAATTCAGGGCTGAGGTTCCAGTAGAGTCACAGACATGGTGAAGACAGGCAACTCCACAGAAGGGAAAGAACCTCCAGGATGAGGACTGCAGAAAGGAGCCGAGGTGAGGCTGTCAGTGCACTTCTTAGTCACGGGCACAATGCTGTGTGCAAATGAAAGTCATGGTCCAAGAACAGTATCTTTGGATCGCAAGCGCTCCCTTTCCCTCCATTCCTTCCACAGAGGTTCTCCTAATGTGAAGAAAACCCAATGCCCACCAGTGCAGCACAGCAAATACAGAGAGACATGAATAAGAACACAATCATGATAACGTTTTATTCTAAAGCTGCAGCTAACAAAAGGCCTACCCAGAGCCTGTTTCTTTAAACAAAGGACAATGGTAAAATTGTTTAATGAAGAAAGAATAACTGTATCTAGACACTTGCCCTCTAAGCTACTGACAGTTTTTAAACTGATGTGAACTTAGTATTACAAGTGTCAATATCTCTTTATGTAGTATTACTCTAAAATGTCCAACGAGAGAATCTTACAGAGGAACTTATAACGGAAACAATCCCGACAGTGTCTCGAAGCATAGGAAAACATGCGTTCTAAGTCGAGACACCAAGTCATCTCTTCATGAGCCCAGCGAAGCCCTTTGGACAGCAGCTGATGTTTTCAGGCCAGCACAGTGGGATGCATCAGCCTGGAAGCTTATTGTATTAACACTTCCAAGCACAGTCTAGGAAATATCACTTCCTGGCAGCAGCTGGCCCCTTCAATAACAATCATTTATAGTAAAAATATAGTTTGGGAAACATACAGAAGAAAGTCTCAGGCATTCAAGAGTTTGTGAAAAGCAACCGGAACCTAGCAACAGGAACCTGCTTTCAAGCAATCCCTTCTTAATTCATCGTTAAACTTTTTTGGGGAACAAGTATTTCTATGGTTTGCACGAGAAAATAGCCTTGGAATGTACATTCTTTCCAATTTAAAAACCTTTATTCTAACCACCCACTACTTTTTCTTACAAGGGCCTTTCCACCAGTCAGGTGACTATCAGGCACCCTGCTATACGCACACCAGAAAGGCAACGTTTCTTGTTTGTGCAACACTCTCCTACTCTTTCTCCCTGAAATGGAATACAGATCAGGCATAGGAATAAAAATAAGAAGGGCAGTGATACTGCAAAAAAGCTGATGGAAGGACAGAGGTCCAAACACATAATTTGCATTTTCACTTAATATGTGTTCTTTTATCTTTCTACAGGAAAGTTAGGGCAGAAAGGAGAGATTCACATGGCGATTTTTCCTGGTAATTGCAACTGGAAGGTGGCATTACCACTTGCCATGTAAGTAAATGCTAAACTGCTTTCTTCAGTTTTACAGGTGTAACCGTCACTAATTTTCGTCATACAGTTGCCATCTGTCATACATTCTGGCCACCCAGCATCTGAGCCCCCTTCCTATGGTGGGGAAATGGTCCACTCATGAGGAACAGCAAGTGGCCCAGAAGAGCCACTTGTTCTGTTAGCCTCTCCTGCATCTGCTGATGACACCCTCAGAGTCCAGACTTGGGAACAAGCAGGGCCTGGCTAAGCCGGTGTCCACAGGTAGTCATTTCATCCACAGACAGGGCCAATGGTGCCACGGCACAGGGTGCAGTTTCCAGGACAAACAGCTTCGCCAGACCATTTCGCAGCAGGACCGGGCCCTGTGGCCTCCACGCATGGTTCTCCTGCCCTCTCAGAGACGTTGTAACCTAGTCAAAATCCTTACAATAATTTACTTTTTCTGCACAAATCACACAGGGCGTTTATAACTAAGCCCCTTGACTTAGTATGCTGATTTACTCATTAGCTGTGTTTTCACAACCTATCCACCCTTCTCAACAAAAAGTAGGAATGCACATGACGAGTGGGAATGCATCTTTCAGATAACAGCCCCCACCGTGGACACATGGGGTGGAAATAGAGACTGTCACTGTGGACACCACACATTTCCGTATTGGTTTGCACCTTCTTTTTCATTTCTCTTTTTCTACTGTTCACAATTAACTTCGGGAATCACAAAGAAGCATTCTATAAAGCATTCACAAAGAAGCACCATAACCAAACTTCATTACCCCATTCAGTAATGACTATCAGAATAATGGCTAACATTTACTGAATGCTCATTAAATATCAGACACTCTTTTTTTTTTCTTAAAGAAATGGGGTTTTGCTGTCACTGAGGCTGGAGTGCAATGGTGTGATCATAGCTCACTGTAACCTCGAACTCCCGGTCTCAATGATCCTACACCTCAGCCTCCCAAGTAGCTGGGACTACAGGCTCGTACCAGAACACTTGGCTAACTTTTCTATTTTGTTGTAGAGACGGGGCTTGCTATTTTGCCCAGGCTGGTCTTGAACTTTCGGCCTCAAGCAATCCTCCCACCTTGGCTTCCCAAAGTTCTGGAATTACAAGCATGAGCCACTGTGCCTGCCCATTAAATACCAGGCCCTTTTCTGAGGGCTTCACGGAAATTAACTCTTACTGTCTTCACCACGACCTTGCGAGGCAAGTCCCACAGTGAGCAGCAGAGCTACGGGGACAACCCAGACCCACAGCCCATGTTCTTATGAATGACCTCAAAATCATACTGTATTAACAAGCAATTCCCTCCATAAACACAGAAACAAATGCAATGAAGAAAATTCTTACAATTTCACTTTTGACTCCTTGCCCTTCTCACAAAACCTTCACTATTACATTCAAGGCAGGAGTTACATTCCCATTCCAAGGCACCAAAATCCTGCCTGCTGTCAAAATGTCTAAAGGATGTGGACACTCCCCTACAGCAGGAAAGCTGGGTTTCATTCCCAGTGTCCCTCCTGCCTGCCTTTACCTTACCTTCTCCAACTACTGGCTCTGGTCTTGTGCAGGTGAATAATGGAATCATTTTTTAACCTTTCTCTACAACTTCCAAAAAAGAATTGTGCAGGAACTACAAATAAGATTTAAAGAATTAGAAAGCAAAGGGGCTGTTCACAATCGTCTAGCTGTAGGGCTTGCCAATGGTCCTGCACAGGTGGGGTAAAGCAGGAGGAGGCTAGGCAGTCTTAGCAAACGATGCTCCAGGGCAGCCAACCTTCACCTGAGCTGCTCTGCTCACCTACTGAAAATACCTTTCAGAGACTGGCTTCTTTCAAAAGCATTCAACCACACGGCCCACCCCCTTCATTCTCTTCATTCAGAGAAGTGACCGGAGGCTCCAAGAGGTTAACTGATGACCAGAACAGGAGACACCTCTCAGGAGGTGACACCTCTCAGACACCCTCCTGGGCCACGTGCTCCCACTCTGCCAACCTGCAGTTCCTGTGTGTCAAAGGCAGGGAACAAGGGGGGAAACCTTGCCCACTGTGACACACACACAACTGCTGACTCATATGTTATGTTTCAGAGCCACTGCTTTTATTTTCTTCTCTGCCACTCCAGTGATTCATTTAAAGTTATCCTTAAAGCACTGACACACCTGCAGGTTAGCATACTTTAAATTTGCAGATCAAGAGATGACTGACAGGAAACAAAGCAATAATGTCACACACTTGCTACGAAGCTAACATATAGCACACTTGAATCTCCTTGTTCCACACTGGGAAAAAGTTTCTGGGAAAAGCAACGAAGAAAGGGAAAAAATAGATTAATCAAGTAGAAGAGCAAGAAACAGAATTAGATGAGACATGGAAGAACAGCTGACTGTAAAGATTCTGGGCACTAGAGAAACCAACTTAGGACGTGAGGAAATCACTTAATTCCACTGTGAGCCTACTGCGTGCCAGGCGCTATGCTCGGCACCGGGAACAGAACAGCACAAGGCCACAGCGGAAGACACCTCACTCGGACTCAGGCTTCCGTCCCAGGCAGGGACTAGAGCATGTGCAGCTGCCCACACTACTCAAAGGTAGCGCGGGTACGGAAGGGTGGAAGGGGAACTGACTGTCTGGAAGACAAAGACCCTCTGCTAAAGAACCACAACATGTGCATTCCAATACACACCGGGTCACCTGAGGGATATTGCTACCTGCAATCCTTAGTCAGACTTCCTGGGTTCAATTAGAGACTCTGCCACTTACTATCTATGGGATTCTGAGCAAGTTCCCCAGCCTCTCAGTGCCTCAATGTCTTCACCTATAAAATGGGGTACATACCATGTTTCCCCGAAAATAAGTCAGGGTCTTATATTTATTTTTCCTCAAGAAGACCCCCTAGGGGTTATTTTCAGGGGATGTGTTATTTTTTTTAAGTACGGTACAACAATCTACATTTATTCAAATATAGTTAAGTCATCTTCTTCTGGAACACCATCATCTCTCTCCAAACCCCGAATTCTATCCTGAATTTCTTGCGACTCTATTTCCTTTAGAACCATTGGCCCCAATCTCTCATGTAGAGCAAGAGAGCTCTCATGGGGCAGATGAGAAGGGCTGCTCGTCTTCTTTACCGCTCCGAGACGAGATGCATGGGTTGTGCAGATGCGCTGCGTAGCCACGCTCGTCACTAGGTCTTATTTTTGGGGTAGGGCTTATATTGCGCAAATGCTTAGAAATTCTGCGAGGGCTTATTTTGTGGGTAGGTCTTATTTTCGGGGAAACACGGTAACAGTACCCTGCTTTATAGTACTGTAATGAGACTTCAGTGAGATCATTCCTATAACGAAGATTAGAAGCAATAAACATTAACTATTATCTCATTTACTCTTTCAAACATCCACATACCCAGCCCTGTGACAGTACCTAACATACGGTAGACACACAATAAATATCTGCCCCAAAATAACCCCAATTAATTGTGATCCCTAATTTGCTGATGAGAAAACTGAAGGCTCAGAGATATGAGGGAACCTGACAGAGGTATCATGGCAGAGATGGCACGCACGTCCAGCGGACTCCAAGGCCACGCTCTGCAGGGACAAACGGCTTTCTTCGCCATCCTCGCCACTCACCCACCTTGGCCAAGGAACACACGTCGGGGGAGAGGGTGGGGTGCAACATGCCTACAGAGACAGACAGAGGTGTGGTGTTGCATATGACCTGCTTTTAAACCATTCATTCCAGTCAGTAGGTCTCCAATGACAGCCCAACACACCGGCGTCTGTGGTGGAGGTGAAGAAGCTGAGCCACGACACAGCAAAGTCAGATCCTACACAGAACTTCTTTAAATCTTTATGCATCAACTGCACTTCACATTCAGTCACAAATGAAGTCCTTTATATTTTAATGTGCATGAAAAGAAATACCACACCAGACTATTCACATTAATACTCAGACTATTCAAAACAACCTTAGCCTACCACATTTGTCTATTTTAGGGTACATAAGACACTATGATGACCTCACCTGTCATTCACATTTTCCCCCATCAACTATTTTTAACCAAGAAGGAAGAGACTGCTCTGGCTTCTTAACATCATCTTAAGATTGCAAGAGAGAACAATCGCTCAGAAATATTGATTAGTCTCAAGTAAAACTTTAACTTTTCTATACATGATTCAACAACTTCAGCATGCTGCTATTTGAAATCGATTTTTCTGTTAGTACTGGCAAAGGTTTAAAACTACAGCAGGAAGGATAATTAGCCCATTTGCAACGCAGAAAAACTCAGAAATGCAGGATATGCTTCAAGCTTCCAAATTTATTTTCAGAGCAAAATGAAATTTCCTCCTCCGAATAAGAATGAGACTCTGTGAAAGGCAAGAGTATGAACTCCATGAGTGGACCTCCCTGCCAAGAGAACCACAATCCCAAAGTCTGCAGGATGCAGCCAAGTGCTCATTTTTAGCTACAGGGAAAAAAATCTACAAAGTGGAAACATTTTGTCCACATCTCTAAATTAGCATTAGCAGGCGCCAACAAAGCTCTAGCTACGCTTCATTTCTGAGAGTGAAAGGGGGCACTATCACTAATTGCTCCAGGATAAAAGGCAAAACCCAAGACTACCCCCTACAACCCGGGACACGTGATCACCCCACCTAGAAGGGCTGGGTGGGGTAGGGCTGGGAGCAAGACTTTTGAGTATATATTTTTATACAGTACTGCCTTTTGAACCATGTAAATATTTCATGTATCTGAAAAATAGTAAACCTAAAAAGAAAAATGCAAACCCTGAAAGCAAGAATAAATAGTAACAAATGAACCTAATGGTATATCAAATTGACAATTACTTTATCTGTGTAGTTTTATCAAGTTGCTTGAAAATTCATAATCCTAACTGCATAATCTTAAGAGATATTTATTCTAAAGTCCAAAAGAATTGCTAAAAAATCCTAAAACTTCACTCAAAAGGTTGATTATAGGAACAACAGGGTATCAAAATATTGAAACCATTTTAGGTATATCATAGGATAAAGAAAATCATGTTAATATCATTTGAAATCAAGATGAGTGTAAGAAAATAAATATAAATATAAAATAAATTAAGAAAAAAACTAAGTTTTAATTTATAAAGTAATATCAAATGAAATTGGAATTTTTATGAACTTTTTTCTAGCTCTGTCCAATGACAGATGTTAACTCCTGTGACAATGAGTACATCTAGCTCCAAAATGCTGATTTCTAAGTATCACTTTCCCACTGAAAAGAACCAGGGCTCTCCAGAGGAATGATTTCAGATCTGAGGCAGGAAAAGCACAAGTGGGCCTGGGATGGATTTCTGTGCCAGGAAGTAATGAAGCACTCAAAACTAATGGGGTCTTGGCAAAAGGACAGAGGAGCCAATCTGAAGGGGACAGTGTGAACATCCAAGGAATGATGACTGATTGTAATACACTGAATAAATACACATCCAAGTGTCTACAGAGACTGAGAAGATAGAAAGGGAACAAAGGAGAATGCTCTTCTTTAGGTAGAAGGGGAGAGAGTTGGAAAAATCGCCACTTTGCAACTTCCAACATCACAATTAATTTGGGCAGAGGACACTAACAGAGGCTAAAACTAGTTGGTGGAAAGTCACTGGGGAACAAGTAATTGCAGAGAAAGCCAGAGGAGGGGTCTGCAATCTCCACCTCAGCCAGGTGGCCCCACTTCATACCACCAAGAATGAGACCACCGGGCCCCGGGAACCTCTCCAAGTGTCGCTAAAAGCAGGGGGAGATGGGTAAGGCAGGAATGCAGCAGAGATGCTCAACCACACAGTGCAATGAGGATTTACTTTACACGTATTTGTACTTTAACTCCTATCATTGTCTAACCAATAAAAAGTGCAGATATACAAGTTGTTGGGGTGAACATCATTATGCATGATATCTCTTCCAGATAAGAAGCGTTTCCTTAGCAGAAGTCAAACTGCTGTGTCAGAATGTGAGCATTTTTGAAGATGTTTAGACACAGGGCAAAACTGGTTCTCTAAATGACATGTACTACGTTACTCAGTTGTAGCTAGCAAGAGTCAGCAAGCAGAAGACAAGATAAGAGAGAACAGCATATTTACAAAGAAGCTGTAAGAAAATGAGGAATCTGCACATGGGAACTAACCACAGCTGGGAAGAGACCAGACCAGAAAGATGGGAAGAGACTGGAGTCTGGCTTCAGCCTGAAGGGAGATGGAGAACTGAAGCACTTCCAGCAAAGGAAAGGCAATCAGATTCGCATTTTTAGATCGTGCTGCAGCAAGGGGTTATGAACTGGAGGGAGCTATGGAGCAGCCAGGGGGCCACCAGAGGGTCCAGTGGGCCTCAGAGGTAACCTCTAAGGGGTGGAGAGGTCTGTTCACAGGACCTGGGGATGGGCAGGGCACGGTTAGTGCCGAAAAGGAGGACAGACGTCTCCTTAGTTTCTGGCTTACCTGCCTAGGGAGAAAACTGTACCATCCACAAGAGGAGGGACAGATCTGGGGGAAAGAAAGATGGTTTTGGCCAATGTTGAATTTAAGGAGCCTAAAGGCCACCCAAATGGAAGTACCCAACATGACATGCAGGCTAGGCATCTGTGAGGCAGAACTGGGAGAATGAAGGAGTACCCTGGGTAGCTGAAACTCCCAGGAAAACCCCCTCCCTGAGTTCTGCCCACACAAACACAGACGGAAAACGGAAAAAGTTCCTACATTGCACCATCCGTGCATTTAATCTGCTCTAACCAAACACCACAACTTCTTTTTTTCCCCCATCTCTTTACACAACTAAAAAAATATGTAGGCTATGTAACCCTTATTACAAATTGAATATTCAGCACCTAGAACAGTGCCTGGCACACAACAGGCACTCAAAATACTTAATAATGTACACATTATTCACACATACGTAAACATTATGCATACTGCATCACGGCAGTATGTATTTATGTATGTAATATTAAAAAATATATATCATTCTGTGCCTTGTGGGATGGCCCTGGGTGACCGTGCAAGACCAGTGCAAGACTTTGTCTAAAAAAAAAAAAAAGGTGACTATTCTAACCAATGATTTCTACCCAAGCAGAAACCCATTCTTGTGGATTTCTTGCCTCTACCTCCAACCCATTACCCACATAATGTGATCTTTTAAAAACTCAACCAAATCATGTCACTCTCTCCCACTGAGGCTGCAAGGTAACTTAAAACAAAAACAAACAACTCTTCAACGCTTCCCCTTGCAAGGTTCTGTCTGATCCCATCCCAGCCTACCTGGCCAACCTCACCTTGTTCCACTCTTCCCTCCAGGTCCAGGAACAATGGCCCAGTCCCCAGCCTTGCACCAGCTAAGTCCTTCCTTGCCTTGGCCCAGGTAGCCCCACTGCTGAGACGGCTCTCACAGCGGCTCCTCTCAGCCTTCAGATCTCGGCTCAAGAGCGATCCCCTCAGAAAGCCCTGCCTTCCTGGACGACAGTGTGTTAGGCCGCCGCCACACTTGACCAAGGTCATGGCTTTCCTTTTAACCACTTCATTCTGTTATTCACAAGCCGACTTTGTCTCAAGCAGGTGTATTAAGTGAGCCCTCTGAGGGCAGGGATTCTGTCTGCACAGAGCACTGATGTTCACATAGGGCTCAATAATGGAAGGGGTGGTTCCGTCCCCTTGCTGATGATTAAAGGTATAGAGAAACACAGAAACAGGCCAGCCACAGCGGCTCAGGCCGGTAATCCCAGCACCGTGGGAGACCAAAGTGGGAGGATCACTTGAGGACAGAAGTTCTAGATCAGCCTGGACAACACAGATGTCTCTATTTATTAATATTATATTAAAAAAAAAAAGGTGCAGAGAAACAGAGGAAGGCAAGACAGGGCTGCTTTCAAAAAAATGGCAAAGTGAGTGTGTGCAAGAGAGAAGACATAAATGGTCCAACAGTATTTTTAAAGGATATATTTAACTGTTTCATACACCAAAAGCAATGAAAATAAGCATGGTATTTTAAAAGAGGTTTTACCAACTACTACTAAAAAAAAGCACACTAGAGGGGACACCATCTAAACTCAAGGAGTAGTTATTAGTATCTACCCTCAGGGAAGAGTCCTTTAGCTAATTTTGCTTATTTCAGATTCTTAATTTATTTACTAACTTGAGTTTAGCAAGTAATAGATCAAGTCTTACTGGTGGTACTTAATTAAATTATAGTAAAGTGTTGTAGCCAACTTTGCATTATAGCAATAACTGAGAAAAGCTTGTGATTTTTTTATACCAGAATTTTTCAACCTCCAGCACTCCTGACATTTGGGGCCAGATAATTCTTTGTGGCATGGCCCCACGCAGTCTTTAGGAGCATCCCTGCCCTAGTGGTGACAACCACAAATGCCTCCAAACGCTGCAGCCAATGTTGGCATCTCCTTTCTCCCCGCCCCTCCCCCAGGTTTTACTCTGGCATCTTTCACCCCACTCCATCAGGTTTTTCTTTTCTAATGCTCCCCCTCCTTGTAGTCTAGCATCCTAGTTTGGGCCAGTAACACTTCATGCCCACACTGCAGAAAATGCCTCCTGACTGGGCTGTGCATGTGCTTTCTTCCCTTTCCAATCCAGCCAGCGCATTTTATACCACTATTGTTTAATTTTGACAAGGAACACAATTGACACAGGTAGATTTATTTTTCATTAAATTTTGATTTGATTTTAAGACATTGTTCCTTAAGAATATTCTGAGCTCTCTACCCCTGTCCCAAGGACTAACAGCCTGAGAGAGACACAGGCAAACTTTGAGGCCCCACCCACAACTCAACTGGAACATATTCTCTTTTCTAGGTCTTATATGCTAGAGTTCTCCAAGTGAGAGGTCTTTTAACCACTTCGGTCCGGTGCTCATCAGCCTCGAAGCCTTGCCCACAGCCGGCACTCACAGTCCGCACAGTAGTTTGTGCTGTGCATTGACGACGGATCTGTTTTGCTCTTGTGTGATGAGGAAAGCTTTAAAGCACTGAACGCTTGTGTTACTTTACAGGCAGCTTTACTTGTAATGTAAATCAGAATAGATAACATATACATATATGTTTTTATTACATTATTTTTAAATGTTCACAATTTTTTTTTTGATAAATGAAAAATTAGAATTCTTCTGCTTCTGAATCCGACGATAGAAGTAATTCCCTTCTACTTTTTGAAGTAACACTTTTACGTTTCAAAACGATGCTGCCTTCACTTGATGTGTCAGAATCCGTGATGGGTCTCAGAATTATAAAAACTAAGACGTAGCATAAAAAATAAAAACAGAAAAATCTCGGAAGTAGGTAAATTATATTATTACTTACACGAATCAAAAGCGTACTATAATAACTCCTACTAAGGACTTGTTAAAAGGTCACAGATTCGTAGTAACTTATTAGCTGAACGTACACACTGCAACTGCAGAGATAAAAGTAAAAGCTTTTGGCTGTCAGCTAAAGTGGATGCTCGGCTGTGCGCGTTCATCTGTGGCTATAGTCGACCTACGGAAGTGGTTAAAGACTATAAAATCACTACACTAGGGTTTAGAATAAAATCTGCATTTGAAAAGGCAGTTGAAACTTTTAAAGTGGAGGCCTGGGTGGTGGCTAATGAGGCTAAGGCTGAAGCTAGAGCTCAGGAGTTTGAGACGTGATGGAACAAGAAAGAGACCCCACCTCTACCAAAACCAGAAAAAATTAGTGGGCATGGTGGTCTCAGCTACTCTGGAGGCTGAGGCAGGAGGATCACTTGAGCCCAGGAGTTTGAGATGCGGTGAGCTATGATTACACCATTGCACTTTACCTAGGGCAACAGAGAGCGATTCTGTCTCAAAAAAAAAAAAAAAAGAAGAAGAAAAGAAAAAGAAACTTTAAAGTGAAATTATAGAGAAATCTAAAAGCAGTAATTTTTAAAAACAGTAAAAAAGAAAACTCACGTATGATCGATTCACAGAATTAACACCATGTAATCTCTCCCACCTCCCTAGCCGTCTTTGCCACTATCAGATTTGTCATCACAAACCCTTCCCATATCAAATAATGATGACCAACATATTTACTATGACTTTTATATGTTGCTACAGATGAAGAGAGCACACCAGGTTTTTAAATCCACTTCCAGTTATAAACATGGGTAGCTTGTAGAACATCAACCCACCAAGAACTAGAAAAGCTGAACACATTTTTAAAGTCTGTTTGCAGGCATCAAAGCGATAGCTAGGCAGCCACAACGGGGAGGCCAAGATTCCAAACAAAAGGGAAGCCCACAGAGAGCCCCACTTTTTCTCTCAGGGAATATGACAATTCGGAAGGATTTGAGGCAGTGCACTGATACAGCAGGAAGAAAACACAGCAGAAAGTAGTGGCTAACGGAGCTCTGGATGGCTTCACGGGGGCTGGTAAGACAAAGCTGGAGTATAGGCTGGACAGCCAGGAATTCAGGGGCCAAGATCCCAGAGAAAAAGGAGACACAGAAAATGAGCCCAGCACTCTGCAAAACCTGGCCGAGAAGCTGAATTTTCAGTAGTCTCACGGTGTTAGGGAGACAAAAATTGGCCTTCAGGACCAGCCAAGGAGGAGGGGTCCTGGGAAACACTATGGGGTGGGGTTTGGGGATAAAGGCAGCTTAAACTGAGGTTTACAAGACTGAATCCTAGCCCAAAGCCACTCAGTGCCTGACTGAGCTGAGAAGATCTGTCCCTACCCTAAGCTTCAGTGAGTCAAATAATAAAAGGAAACTCACTGAAGGAAGACAGTATCACCCAGCACCACAAGATTTTAATACATAATATCTGACACTAAACTAAAAAAATGAAAATGGGCATATCAACAAACAGGACCAAGAGAAAAAAGAAAAACAAATAGACACAGACCAGGACATGACCCATATACTGGAGTTATCTGACGCAAACTTCAACTGTTTGAAAATATACTTGACAAAAGGAAAAATTTCAAAAATGAATCAAACAGATTCTAGAACTGAAAAATACAGTAACTGAAATTAAGAACTCAAGTTTTGGGCTAAACAGCACATCGGACAACAGCTGAAGAGAGGATCGGTGAATTGGAAGACAGGTCAGTAAAAAAATACCTACACAGATATACACAGAAAGCCTAGAAAATATAGAAATGAGCATAAAAGATGCGTAGGACAGGGTAAGAAAGGTCTAATGTGCATACAAATGAAGACCCTCAAAGTAGAGGAAAGACAGAATGGGGAATAAGGAATATTTACAGAGAGAATAGTTCAAACTTTTCCAAAACTGATTAGAAATCAATCCACCCATACAATGAAGAACAGCAGCTTTGCTGATGCCTAAGGCAAAAAGAATATGTTAAAAGCAACTAGAGGAAAAAACACACTGCCTTTTTCAAGAAAAACGAAGCCAGAAAATAATGGATAGGTAGCTATAAAATGGTGAAAGAAAATAACTTAAATTCTATACCCAGCAAAATCATTCTACAAAAGTGAACATAAAGACTTTTCAGGCAAACAAAAATGATAATTCATCACCCATGGACATGAACTAAAAACAATATTAAAGAAAGTTCTTCTGGGAAAAGAAAAATAATCTCTGGCAGAAACATGAAAAAATAATAAGATATGTAACTGTAATATTTGTACCCCTATAATATGCTGAAATAAAAAAAAAGAGAGAAAAAAATAATAATAAAGAATGAAAAGCAACAAAAAGGGTAAATATGAGGACAAATCTGAATAAATATTAGCTGTACAAAACTGATAATGCCAAAAACATATATAAAATTAAAATGTATTGAAAAATGACACTATAAAACAATGACACAAAAGGTGGGAGGGAGTTAAATGCAGTTCAAGTGTCTCAGGAAATAGCAGTGCCTGGGAAGCAGTAAAGGTACTAAATCAGGCTTAAATTTAAAATGCATCCTGGGCAGGCGAGGTGGTGGCTCATGCCTGTAATCCTAGCACTCTGGGAGGCCAAGGCGGGAGGACTGCTTGAGCCCAAGAGTTCCAGACCAGCCTGATCAAGAGCAAGACCCTATCTCTACCAAAAACAGAAAAAATTAGCCAGTTGTGGTGCCATGTGTCTGTAGTCCCAGCTACTCGGGAGTCTGAGGCAGGAGGATAGCTTGAGCCCAAGAGTTTAAGGTTGCAGTGAGCTATGATGACACCACTGCACTCTACTGAGGGTGACAAAGAGAAACCCTGTCTCTAAATAAATAAATAAATAATAAAATAAAATGTATCCTGTATCTGTTAATGTGGCTACTAGAATCTGAATTACATGATTAGCAAAGTTGAAATAACTGATAAATATCAAATACTGCATTCCCATAAATATATATTATTTTTAAGTGCCCAGGAAACATTTAACAATACTAAATATATGCTGGCAAGTCAACACATTTCAAAGGATTGAAATAATGCCGAGTATATTTAGGTACCTAATGGAATTAAGCTAGAAATCAATAAAAAGATAACTCTAGAAAATCCACTCCCAAACACTGGAAAGTTAAAAAATATACTTCCAAAATGTTTTTTAAATAAAGATACCACAGTGAAAATTAGAAAAATTTTTACATAAACAATAATGACAATTTGACTTATCAAAACTTGTGGGATGCAACTGAGAGTGTGCTTAGAAGGAAACTTACAGCCTTAAATACATAAATTAGAAAAAAAAAAAAAAGGCTAAAATAAATTACTCAAGAAACTAGAAAAAGTTGGTTCTTTGAAAGAACTTTAAAAATGACAAACTCCTTGCAAGACTGATTAAGAAAACAAGACAGAAGGACTCACTAGCACCAAGAATTATTAAAAGGGACATCACTGCACATAATAAGGACATTATAACCCATTGTATACTGACAAATTGGAAGGTATGGGCAGCCTGACCAAATCCCTAGGGGAAAATTGCCTGACCTAAACAGACACACAAAGAAATACTAAAAATCTCATTTTTACTTACAAAATTTATTCTGAAATTTTTCCTTCTCACAAGGAAAATTCTATACCATCTGGTTTTGTCAATTCTTCTAAACATTTAAGAAAGAAAACACCAATTTCACAGGAACTTTACTAGGGAACAGAAAAACAAGGAACACTTTAAAGACCAGCATAACCTTGATACCAAAGCCTAGCGAGGACAATACAAGAAAGTAAAATTACAAGTCAATCTCCTTTATAAGTATAGATGCCATAATCCTAAACAAAATATTAACAAATACAATCCAGTAAAAGAATTCATCGAGATCAAGTTAGAATTGTTCTACAATTGCAAATAAAAGTTAAATCACCACATAACAGAAAATTCACCTGTTTCAAAAGATGCAGGAAACACATTTAAGAAATTTAAATTTAATACCCACTCATGATTTTTAAAAATTCTTAGCAAACGAAGAATAGAGGAGAATTTTCATATTTTGATAAAGAATACCTACAAAAACCCTAAAGTAATTATCACACAAGGGTGAAATAGTGAAAGATTTCCCCTTGATATTGGGAGCAAGACAAAGACACCTATTATATTCCACACTGTACTACAGATCTTAGCCAGTGCAATAAGGAAAGAAAAATAAAAATGGTTATAGCACTTGAGAAAAAAAGAAACTGTCATTATTTGCAGACATAACCATGCATACAGAGAAAACACAAGTATTACTCCTATAAATAAATTTAGCAAGATGAATATGCAAAAAAGCAATTCTATCCTTATAATACTAGTAATAAACAATTATGTAACTTATTTTTAAAAGATATAATTTATAATGGCATCAAAAAAATCAAATATCTGTGAATAAATCTAATTAGAGATGTATAAGACCTATATGCAGGAAACTGAAAAATATTAAGACAAATTAAAGAAGATCTAAATAAATAGAAGGCTATTTTGTGATCATGGATTATAAGGTCAATATTAAAAAGATGTCGTTTCTGCCCCCATTGGTCTATAGATTAAACGCAATGCCAATTAAAATCCCAGCACATTTTTGGGGGCATGATTGCCAAATGGATTTTAAAATTTATCTGAAAATGCAAAGGGCCAAGGCTAGCTAAGGAAATCTTGAAGAATAAAGGTGGAGGACTTAAATTACCAAATCTCACGACAGACTACATCTACGGTAATTTAGACAGTGTGCTATTTGTGCAACAATAACTAAAACATCAACAGAGCAGAAGAGAGTCCAGAAACAGACCCATACATTTACAGTCACTTGACTGAGGTGATAATGCGGTGCACTGGGGAAAGGATGGTCCTTTTAATAAAGTATGCAGGGTTAACTGGATATCCACATACTAAACAAAAAAAAAATAGAAATATTGGCCCCCATTTCACACCATAAATGAAATCAATTTCAGATGGAAGATAATTAAAGTTTTTATCAGACAATATAGGATAATACCTTCATGAACTTGGCCTAGCAGATTCTTAAACAGGACACGAGCATTAAACATTACTGAAACAATTGATCAACTGGGCTACATTAAAAATTTAAAACTTCTGCTTATCAAAAGATACCACTGAGAGAGTGAAAAGGCAAACACAGAGCCTAAAAACAATCAACCACAGACATATGTACTCAGAACATACAAAGAATTCCTTCAGATCAATAAGAAACAAAACAGATAACCCATTGGAAAAATGGGCCAAAGACAATCATTTCACAAAAACAACATCCAAACGGCCAATGGAGGCCAGGTGTGGTAGCTCACGCCTATAATCCCAGCACTTTGGGAGGCCGAGGCAGGAGCCTTGCTTGAAGTCAGGAGTTTGAGACCAGCCTGGGCAACATAGCGAGACCTCATCTCTACAAAAAACAAACACACACAAATGGTCATTGAACACATGCAGAGAAGCTCTACCTCTGCATGTTACCTGTCATCAGGGAGTAGCAAATTCAAACAACACTGAGCTAAAATACCCATCAGAATTGCTAAAATTAAAAGAACAGACACCACCAAGTGTTGGAGAACATACGAACTGACTTCTCATACACTTCACAACCAGTATGTACTAAGGCTGAACAAATGCACACAGTGTCACCCTGCAATTCCTCTCCCTTCTATCCGCCCAACAGAAATTTATATATGTCTGCACCGAAAAACAAGCAAGAATATTAGAGCCGCATCTGTAAAAACTAGAAGCAACCCAAATGTTCACAAAGGACAGAAAGACTAAATTTATGGTATATTTGTACATTGGATTACCAGACAACAGGTGAGAATGAGCACAGCTATATGAGACAACACAGATGAACCTCACAAACATAACGTTGAACGAAAGAACCAAGAAACAAAATATATGTATTATTTTATTTCTCTCACATAAAGGCAAGAATAAGCAAAAGTAATCGGAGGTGAAACGTGAAGACCGTGGTTAGCTTTGAGGACAATTACTGGGAGCAATTAGGCGGGCACTTCTAGGAAGCCGGGTAATATTCCACCTCTTGATACGAGTGGTGGTTACGCAAGTGTGTTAACTTTGTGAAAAGTTCACTCAGACGTACACTATGATTTGTGAATTTTTCTCATATACGTTAAATTTCTTGAAAGTATACTCTGATTTGCCTACACAATGTGCCAGGAGTACAAATGCACTTACTTAACTCATTCACCTATTTTGGCCTCACTATTAGCCACCAAAATGAGCCAGATTCCAGGAAAGGGAAGGGTCCAAAACAAATTTACTTACTGCTTCCCCTGTTTCTGAAATGCTGGGATCAGGTGCTCAGGAGGTGACGTGAACTGTTGGCACCATCACATTATCCACTCAACTAGGCATTTCCAGGCTACTACGCTGAGCAGTAGCCAGAAACAAAATTACCAAGCAACCATCTCACCAGTGGGTGTGACGACCCCCACTGCTGAGACTAACTGTACAAAATTCCTGTCGCTTCCCTGACATGTCCTGTGTGCCCATGCTTTCCAAAAACTACCTTACTGAATACTAAAGTATTTGATATACACCTCAGTATACGAACCTCAAATTATATTAAAACAAACACAATTAAAAAACCTACTGAAAAGATTTGCAAATGCAATAACATCCCAGTAAAACATAAGCTGGCCAACCCTTTTAAACTTGTGTTAATAAAATATAACCTAAACAAACTTGCTAATTTACAAGCTTCAAATGAAAAAAATTTTAATGATTCTCTAACCCAACAAAGAAGGAACATATAACGTAACATCAAATTATTGTTGCTAAAAAGGAAATCTTAACGTTTGGCTTATCAATCTTTCAGAAGAACTGACTATAGCCAAGAAATGCATTAAGGCTAGTAATTACTCATGTACTAATTTATCACTGCAGACCCATCATGAGAGTATAAATGTATGCTTATGTAGGTCTACCTGAAGGCACCATATGGGCACCTATTTTGAATAAGTAAAACGGCACCTAGACAACTCCTAAGTAACACCTAAGTAAAAACCAAAGTAACCTCCTTATCTCTCACTGTGCTCTGCATCATGCACCTTACACTTTTCTAGTTTTAACACTTTCTCTCTTCATCTACCATTAAATCCTCATTCGACTCAATAAGGCTTTGAAACACTGGTCCAAATGTAATATACTTAGAGAAACAGCTTCAGTTTTTCTAAGCTTTAAAATTCTAAGGTTTAAAATTCTTATCTGCCAAGGAGAAAGTTCCTAAGGAATCTATCTCCAGTCTTCTACTCCTTAAACTTATAAAACACAGGTGTTCTGACAAAGGTAGGCTGTAAAAAAATTTTTTTCTGTGAAATCAATGTTATTTGTCTATTAGATTTCAACAGGGAATTGGAAATACATGAGATACAATCCATGGGAAAATACACATTTAACAATTAAAAGTTTATGACAACAGAATGGAAGGCACCATGTAGCTTGCTGCTTCATGGTCCTTTTTCAAAAACTCTGGAGTACTTCCCAAATGTAGGCTGTTCCCCAAAGACAGAAGTGAGAGTAATAAGGTATTTTCACATGACTTTAGAGTACAGCAGTTTGTTCTCCTTAAGAAGTTTAATCCTCAGGAACTTTGTATGTGACTTGTAAACACCAGAGGCCACAATTTCACAAATGGTTACACAAAATACTCATCTAAAATATTAACAAAAGATGACACCAATGAAAAACATTTAGTGGGGAAAAAACTGTGGAGTTTCAGGTTAAAAGCACCCATACCTGTGGAAGTGCAGTGTTGAGCTGTCTCTGTAAGGAATCTCTTTCATGACCAACCTCGTGTAATTTCCCCTGGGTTAGTGCCAATGTTTCTTGAGTCTCTCTCAGCGTGTCCAGAAGACGATCCCTTTCTTCTAGCATGGAGACCATCAACTGTTCAAAATGTGAATCTGCATCTGGCTGTGAAGGGGAGCCAGATCCATGGCTCCCACTTCCTCCTGGGGGGCCTTCTGCTTCACTGATGGTCGGCATCACCTCGCACATCATCTTGAAATGAAAGACCCAGACTAGAGTCATTAAGTGCAGCATACAGGTTCCTGCAAATCTGCAACTTTATAGGTATCTGTAGCTAATGAACAAAAGGTTGGCAGCCTCATTTTCCTCTCAGATCTGTTACGCTTTCTATGTAAATAAGTGGGAAAACATACACAGGGAAATACTAAGTGCAGGAACACACATGAAGACATTAATACAAACAATAATCGGTGAAGGGGTAAAAACCAACAAGACTACCCCTCACATCAAGAGCAAACCCCGTGGTACTTTGTTTGCAAAGTTGTGCTTTTCAGTTGTTGAAAACAAGTGTACTTCTGTTACCTAATTTTTCTATTTCCCGGTGGGGGAGACAAAGTCAAAAACACATGCCACCCAGTCATTTTTCAGGAAAAGCACAGAAGCTGCATAGAGCCAGTAAAACTGACAAGTACAAAATCCATCAGGCATCTTACAGGAATGTGTGCAGTCAGCTCCTGAGAAGGACTGACGGCTCCCTGAATTCTTGGGCTGGATTTGGTGAGCACTAAAAGGAACTGGATTCATTAAGCGCTGGGAGAGGTGTTTTTCAATGGCTATAATGGTTGGTCAGTCAACCTAACTTACGTAAGTTTACTGCTTTAAAAAAAAAAAAAATTCCACAATGGAAATATAGCAGGTCGATACAGCCGGGACGGCTAGGAAGGAAGGAAAAGTGAAAGGTGAGATTATGAGAGGCTATTAAGTGTCTCAACATAAAGATGGGGAGAGGGGAAGGGGGGCCGCTCCGAGGCTCCCGTGCAGCACTCCGGGTCTGGTGGACCCCCAAGGAGAAGCCCAAGTCGGCGCACCCGACTGTGAGAACGACCTAGTCTAACCCAGGCGCACCGCACCCTTCCCCTCCCACATCGGGTGCCGCAGAAGCCCCGGACCCCAGGGTGGTGAGAACCACCGACGACGGGCGCCCGCCGGGTCGGGGCTTCCCGCGACCACAGGTCTCCGCCCCTCGCCCCAGCGCGGGGGTCACCGGGGCGCTGGGGTCGGGACAGGGGCGGCGCGGAGCCCCGGAGTCGGTCGCTCCGGGAGCAAGGGCAGGCGCAGGGGTCCCGCGAGGCGCCCGCAGGGCTCTCCCACGCTGGCCCGGCGCCGCGGGCCTCGTCCCCAGCCCCCGCCCGCGCCGGAGCGCACCCTTCCCCCGGGGTGACATTCGACCGGCCGCGCGGCCGCCGCGGGACCCGGGACTTGCCGGTGCCGGGGCGCCCTGAATGAACCCCGCTGCGCCCGGAGCCTGCCTCAGTCTCCCGCTCCCTTACCTTGCTCGCCGGCGGCAGCGGGCGACGAGGCTCCGCGGCGGCTCGCGGGCGCCTGCTCGCTCCGGGCGAGCTCTAGGGCCGACGAAGGCAGCCCGCGGCCGGCTCCGCCCGCCGCCCCACGCCGCGGCCCCGGGGCCCGCCGCCCCAGTCACTAAGGCCGGCCCGCGGCCGGACACTGGCGGAGCGGAGGAGCGGGCCCGGCTGCGCGTCGCCGGCGTCAACGTGCCCGACGTCGGGCGCGTCGGCGCGAGCGTCAGCAACGCCCCGGAGGAGGGGCCCGGGGCGGGGGGACCGCCGGGGCCCGAGTGCGCAAGCGCTGCCTCCTCAGGAGGGGGCGGGCGAGCGCTCCGGGGCGCTGATTGGCTGCGCTCGGCGTAGCCCCGCCCCGGGCCCCGCCCAGGTGACCATCCACAGGTGGGAGCGCGTGTTCTAGCCCACGACGGCGTCCTAGTCCCCTGGCGACCCCGAGTCTCTTCCCACGGCCGCGAGGACACCAGGGGCCTCTGCCGAGCGTCTGCTGGACCTCGGGTTCTGGGCCAGACGCTCCCCACACTTCGCGTCTACGCAGCCCTCCGAGCGGGAGGTGCTCTGATTCGCACCCTGCGGACTAGCGAGCGGGGCCGGCGCTCACCGCGTCGCCTCCGGGGCCTCCTCGGACTGATCCTTTCCGCCTCAGGAGGACGCGGTTGCCGAGCGCTGCCTGCCGTACCTGGGAGGCGGAGACGGCGGCGCCGGGATGCAGGCTTTGCGGCCTCGGCGCCTCGCCACTGCTGCCGCTCTGCCGGGCGGGCCTGGGCAACTCGGGAAGCCCGCCTGCACCCCGGGCCTGCGCTGTGGGTGGGAGGATGCCGCAGATCCGCCTGCGGGGCTTTTCTAGAAACAGAACGTCTGTGAAGAGGAACCTGGCTGCGGAGGCACTCAGAGAGTCGCGGTCTTTTTTGTACTTTCTGCAAATATTTTTAAACACCTAGGTGCCAAGTCCTGTGCTAGCTGTTGCAGATACACAGGTTAATAATTACACCTGTAACAAAGTAGATGGTCTACCCTCTCTCCCCAGGATTTGACTCCTGAAGCACAAACCAACCTGTGAGGACATCATTGCTAGTCACCAGGGGCCAGTGGTCTGTTGATGGGGAGGCGGCCTCTGAACTAATGAAGTCTGAGGAGAGGCTGCGTGGGGGTAGGGGGTGGTGCAGGTGAGCCCTTCCAAGGTGAATTCCTTGATTCCCCATTATGAGTTCACCAAGAACAAGCACTACCTCTGGCTTTCTTACTTACCAGAGTTGGTACACCTTTCTTCCATTCATTTATTCGTTCATTCAATAAATATTTATGAACTGCACAAAAATATGAATTTGCACCTCTGGCTAAGTTTTTTGCTATTTTAAAATTGTAAAGATGATCACTTGGTTCTATGAGGTGTTCTGCAGGGATCATTTGCCCCTCCTCACACCAGTAATTCCCCACAAGTCCTGAGTTTCCCTGATCTTTGGGTCTGGAATAAATAACTTTATGTCATATATTCTTTATCTAAATGCAAACTGTTTTGTTTTTCAAATTTGGGCTTATACTTTGTATACTTGTTTGTAATCTGCTTTTTAAAAAAAAATTACTGGTAGTTACACTACTACATGTATTTGTCAAAACTTATAGAACTGTACATTAATATGTAAAGTATGCCCTAGCTTTTATAAATGGAAAAACATTTTTTAATCTTTACCTGCTTAATTCATCCAGCCCATATTTGCACCATGCTCATAAAGTACCTGTCTCCTAAGAAATCAGCACAATACCAAAATTTAGCTCAACAGGGTAGAATGTTGATTCATTTTATGAAGATTTGTGAAGCATGTATAAGCTAAACATAGCCTAGGTTCTGGGAACACAGAGCTGCCCAAGACATCACTTCTGCGCTGAGTTTACAGCCTGGAGTTGGGGAGAGAGACTGTTGCAATGTCTATCCAAACAACTCTCCAGCTGGCATCGTGGGGGCTTCACCCAGGAGACAAAATGTAAGTTGAATATGGAATGATGCGAAATTTTCCCAGCAGAAAAGGGAGAAGCCCATTTGATACAGCTCCAGGAAAATGAGAATCCCAGATTTTACTCATTCATTTCATTCCCCCAGATTGCAAAATCAGTAAGAGGAAAATTATAAACAACCTAAACAGAAAAAGAGATTGGTTAAATCATTATACTTCCAAATGACAGAAAATCTTATGACATTCCCAGTGATACATTAGATGATTATCTAATGACAGGCAAAATTCTATATCCTGATTGTGGTGGTAGTTATACTATTATTTGTGTTTGTCAAAACTCACTGAACTGTATGTTAATATGTAAAGTATAATTAGGTATGACGGCACAGGCCGGCTACTTGGGAGGCTGAGGCAGGAGGATCGCTTGAGCCCAGGAGTTTGAGGTTGCAATGAGCTATGATGACACCACTGCACTCTAGCCTGGGCAACAAAGTGAAACCCTGCCTTAAAAAAATATGTAAAGTATGCCCTAGTTTTCATAAATGGGAAAAAATTTTTTTCAAAAAGCAAGTTACAAACAAGTATACATGGTGTGAGCCCAAATTTGAAAAAGTTTGTGTCTAGATAAAGAATATATTATGTAAAAGTTATCTTGCATATGAAAAGCTCTAGAATGTTAACAAGGTGATAAAATTTTAATAAAATGTGTTTTATATGAAATTAAATATTTTTGAAAAGTGAAGTTTCATTTTAATTTCAGATTTGTAAAAGAAAAACATATGTCTACACATGAAAATATTGTTACTGTGTTCAATGAGTTTCTCTCTCTCTTTCCATATAAATATATTTTTTTTTTCCTGGAAAGAGATATATCAGAATGTTGGCAATAGTTATCTTTGAGTGGGACTGTGGTTAGAGTTTTCATTTCCTTCTTTGTGCTAGTCTATATTTTCCAGATACTTTATCATGGATGTGCATTATTTTTATCATTAGAACCCCCCTCCACACACACGCATAAATGTTACTTTAAACCTGGACAAGAAAGAACCGTGGAGAATTGCTTTCAAGAAGCTAAATAACTTGTAGGTGTATTAATAGTTGTCCATACCACCCAACTAAACCACTTTCCAGAGATATTGATCTGAAAAGCATTTCTCAGAGTTTGGGTGGCATCCTTAGAAGGTTCCATCAGGAAAATGATGAAGATGGAAAATGTTTTCACTCCAATTCTTCGGTTAAAACTTGATAAAGAAACTATGGTCGTAGGGGTGAGGAGGGAGCAGGGAGTTTCTTACCACACCCAGGATGCTGTTTTCATGGTGAGGACACCTGCATTCCAGAGATGTACGCAGTCCAAGGAGGACCTCCCCAAGCTCAGGGTGTGGCCGAACATCCATTGCAGGCATCAGGATGCAAATCGATCTAGGACACGGAAAGCAACCTCACGAGCACTGCTGCTGCAACATAGTTCAGGGCAAGATCTGAGCTGCGGGAGCCCTGCGGAGGGTGGAGAGGGGAGGACGAGGCCCTCCCTTTAAGAAGAGGAAACTGAAACCCAGAAATGCAAAAAGGATTTTCCCACAGACACTCAGAGCTGGTTTGAGGCAGAGCTGGGATTGGAAACTTGAGTGAAGGCAGGACTCTTGATTCCCGGTCCTGTCCCATGTTGTTGTGACCAAAGAGTGGTCTCTTTAAGGAACAACTGAAGAGAAAGCATTGTTATCAGTGGCTCTGCAATTCAGCCCAAACAATCCAATCCCCAGGACAGAGAGCTACCATTTTATTTACTCATCTCATTTCATTCTTAATTTTTTAATTTTTATTTTTTTAATAGAGATGGGATCTCGCTCTTGCTCAGGCTAGTCTTGAACTCCTGAGCTCAAGCCATCCTCTGGCCTCGGCCTCCCAGGATGCTAGGATTACAGGCATGAGCCACCTTGCCTGGCCTCATTGCATTCTTAAAATAGTTCCCCACTTGACTGTTCCTGTATTCTTCCCATTTTGCAGATGAGGAAACTGAAGTCCTTGTGGCCATTGACATCAGCCTGAGTGTTCTGGTTTCTACGGCAGTTCTATTTCTCATGGTAAACCAATTAGTTAAAATTTTGGTCCATTGATGACCCTGTCCAGAGTTTGGTTTGTTCAGGGCAGTCCCAAGAGCATGGACACTTCTGGGTGAAATGATAAGAAAATCACATTTGAAGAGCATTTTACAAAGAAGCTGTTACCCGTATAAACCCACAAATCCTCACAAATGTATCCTATGTCCATTCACAAATGAGCACACTAAGACCCAGAGGTTAGATACTGTATCCTACACCCTACAGTTTATGATTTGGTAGAGGCAGGGGCTTCACGCCAAAACTCTCCAGCTCCAAAGCTGGTATTTTTGCTGCTACATCAAAAAGGCATCTGTAGGCCCCCAAAGCTGGGGTCAAAACCCTTTGATCCATGATGAGCCACCAAGGTACTGACCCCTAATGCCCACTAAGAGTCTATGGATCTGTCTCCCCAACATCTTGCCTGAAATACTCCCTGTTGCCCCCAGCACAATGCCAAGCACAGGTAGGACACTGACTCTTAGGGCATCTCATGGCCTCCTGCAGGGACACAGGGACTTTTGCCTTGTTCGTAATATAATATATGTGCATAATTGTATTTTAAAAGCAAGTCATAAGAATTCTGCAACTTCTCTTGACAACTTCATTATGTTCATCAAACAGAGCCACCTAATAAAAACGTTCAGCTGTTATAGGGAGACAGAAGTAGTCCAACCTCTCAGAGATCTCAGCCGGATTCCCAGCTCTTGTCCTTAGTAAGGTGATAACCTATACTAAGCCTCAGTCTCCTCATCTGTCAGATGGAGATAAAAACACCCACACTACCACACTGGGACGTTCATTGCAAGGTATGAGAGGTGACCTCGGTAGCATCCCCAGCTGACTCCCTGCCAGGCGGCCGTTCCCATTTTTCAGGGGCCACTTATACACACAGGAAGTGTAAACAGGGATTCTGGAGCTGGGAAGCCTGGGTCAGATCTTGGCCCTGCTGCTTCGCCATTGCCCACTCTTAGGTAAGGTGTTCGTTTGTAAAGCAAGTATGATAGCACCACCTCATAGGATTGCTGCAGAGTTAAGTGTACTGGGAAGCCTTTTCTCAGCGATTGTTTTGTTTCTCTTGAGACAAGGTCTCACTCTGTCATCCAGACTAGAGTGCAGTGGTGTCATTACAGCTCACAGCAACCTCAGACTCCTGGGCTCAAGCGATCCTCCTGCCTCAGCCCCCTGAGTAGTTGGGACTACAAGCACATGCCACCACATCCAGCTAATTTTTCTATTTTTTGTAGAGATGGGGTCTCACTCTTGCTCGGGCTGGTCTCAAACTCCTAGGCTCAAGTGATCCGCCTCAGCCTCCCAGAGTGCTGGGATTACAGGTGTGAGCCACCACACTGAGTCCTACGCTATTATCACTAACTGGAAGTCCTCTTAATTTGGGCCATGCCAATTGTCCCAGAGTGAATCAGTATTGGCCCAGCTCTGCTATCAATAGCATCTCATCCCCTTGCCCCTGACAGGCTGTCCATGGGCCTGGGCCCTGTTCTCTTCAGTGACACATGGGGGGAGTGGGCAGAGTCCCCTGGGATTTCCCTCTCTGATAAAAGAGCAGTAGAATGCCCCTAGACCTCTGCCCTGTTCTTTCTCTTTGGGACTCTACCCTTGAGGACTGGGGCTGGGGACCGTGGCAGCCATCGTGAGACCACAAGGAAAGATACTGCCCATTGTGTTTCCAGGAAATTCCTTCCCATCATTTCTCAGGGAATTTTGTGTTTTTCTCCAATCCCAAATGCAAGAAAAATTAGCCCAAAAGTTGAAAAAAGGGAAAAAGTATGATAATCCTCTTTGGAGAATTAAACACGATCCACATGGAGAGGCTATTGGTTCAAAGGAATCCACGATGCCAAGTCAAAAGCAGGCGCAGGAAACGCGGACGCGCAGGGCTGAACGGCGGGTGAGGTTGACGTTTTCTGGACCCAGGATGGGAGCGTGTGGGAGAAAACCAGAAAACCAGCCACCCTCGAGCCAGTCCGCCCTGCCTGTGGCTGCGCCTCGCTGTCAGCGCCTGCAGCCGCCCTGCCTCTGTCTACGGCATTCTTCCTGCAAGTAAAATCAATGTTGCTGGTGTATTCGGTGCAGATCCGTGAGTGGTGGTCTAAGGACAAGCAAACCGCGTCTGAGGATTCAGTGAGATTCTGCGTGGCGCTGTTAACCGTGCTGAGACATCTGAGTGTTAGCGGCATTTGACTCCCACCCGGTACACTTGCTGGTCTTTCCCAGTGCCTGAATATTCACTGCAGGATTCAGTTTTTTGTGAAGCAGGTGAAGTAGTTTCCCCATTAAAAATGTAACCAGGTGGAGGAAGCTCCAAGACATTATGCTCAGTGAAGAAAAGCCAGACACAAAAAGACACATACTGAATGATCCTGTTTATAGGAGGTCCCTGCAGAGTCAAACTCATGGAGACAGAGAGTAGAGTGGTGGGTTCCACAGGCCATGGGAGGGATGGGGAGTCAGTGTTTAACCAGGACAGAGTTCCAGTTTTGCAAAATGAAAGGAGTCCTGGAGAAGGATGGTGGCGATAATTGCACAACAGTGTGAAGGTACTTAATGCTACCGAATTGTGCACTTAAAAATGGTTACGATGGGAGGAAGGAAATAGCAGAGGACGTAAACAGGTGAAACCATACCATTCTTGTGGGTCGGCATAATCAACATTGTTAAAATGTCTATACTGCCCAAAGTGATTGACAGATGCAAGACAATTACCATTAAATTTCCAATGACATTTCTCATGGATCTAGAAAAATAATCCTAAGCTTCATATGGAACCAAAAAAGACCCCAAATAGCCAAAGCAATCCTAAGCATAAAGAACAAATCTGAAGGTATCATATTACCTGACTTCAAATTATATTACAAGGCTACAATAACCAAAAACCATGGTTTTGGTATAAAGGTAGACACACAGATAAAAGGAACAGAATAGACAAGCCAGAAAT
Organism: Cheirogaleus major; assembly: GCA_963574435.1. Classification (NCBI taxonomy): domain Eukaryota; kingdom Metazoa; phylum Chordata; class Mammalia; order Primates; family Cheirogaleidae; genus Cheirogaleus; species Cheirogaleus major. The sequence continues at coordinate 1,595 of CAUYPO010006180.1, read as the reverse complement.
GAAACTGTATAGCTATCACCAATTGATTTTGAACAAAGCAGACAAAAATATACACTGGGGAAAGGATGCCCTGTTCAGTAAATGGTGCCAGGAAAACTATAGCCACATACAGAAGAATGAAACTGGATCCTTGTCTCTTACCATATACAAAAGCTAACAATTAACTCAAATGGATTAAACACTTAAATGTAACAAGTAGTAGGAGGCAAGACTTGATATTTTCATTATCACTTTATAAATTACAATAATATGTTTCCAATAATTTGATCTTTTTGTTATTGAAACATTCTGCCTGTTTTTCAGTTAAGAAAGTCTTTCAGGAAATAGGAATGTATCTTCTCCACCAAAATAGATATTATGAATGTTTCTGTTAGCTTTTATTAGGTAACAAACTATCCCAATATTTGGTGACTTAAAACAATAATCATTTATTTTTCTCATGAATCTATGGTCACCAATTTAGACTGTGTTTACCTGAGTGGTTCTTCTGATCTCAACTGGGCTCATTCACATAGCTGTGCTCAGCTGCAGATCAACTGTGCACCTCTGCTCCTGAGAATTGAGTGGATAATGGCTAAAGGGATGGAGTACCAGGGCCACGTGTCTATCATCATCCCATGGGCAGCCCAGGCTTATTTACATTGTGGTCACAGGTTCCAAGAGAGCCAATAACACATTCAATGCCTCTTGGAGCCCAAGCTCTGACAGAGGAAACCATTTTTGCTACATTCTACAAGTTAAAGAAAGTCAGAAGTCTAGCTCAGATTCAAGGGTTGATGAAACAGACTTCACCTCTTGATGGAGGATACTGCAAAATCACATTGGAAAAAGTTGGATATAGGGAGAGAAATCACTGAGGCCATTTGAAAAAAACCCCAGTGAGTATACATAAGAGTCAGATAAACATGTTCACTCTATCCTTCTATAGATTTACATTCCTGTTATCTTTTAGTAAAAGAAAGCTTTTCCTGCATTTAAAAATGTGTTTTTCATTCTGTAGATGAGCAAATATTTAAAAGCTGTAATAAGCAGCGCTGTCAAGGGAGTGAGGAAATAGGCATTCTCATATGCTAATATGTATATGCATCAAAGTATATATTTTGGAATCAGGAATTCATGATGAAGTTATTATAAATAATCATGGATTTTGCAAATATATAGCTTATGGCTATTTAATGAAGCACTGTTTTTAATACTGAAAAACTGGAAAAGTTAATGTCCAAAAATAATGTGTTAAATAATACATTACAATATACCCACATAATGGACGACTATAAATTCATTAACAAGAAGATGAAGAGGAATATGAAATGATAAAGAATAATAGTCACAAAATTTTAAGGTCAAAAAGAAAACATATGATGATTGTTTCATTGTATTTTTAGGTATATTTTCTAAAGATATAATTATTGACAGCATTTTTGTCATTGTAATAAGAGGAATAAATAGTCTGACAAAAAAGGTATCAATCATTTCAACTCCTGCAAATGTAAGAAGAAAAGAAAACCATTCTAGGTCCATCTTTGACAATATGCTGTTATCACAGAAGAATTTCCAAAGCTCCATGGACTGGAAGGCTTTGCTTAAACATGAAA